>JAOTRO020000016.1:2778919-2789136 GCA_028566515.2 Pyracantha coccinea | reverse complement strand
GACTTCTTTGGTCACAGTGTCAGTTTGCTTGTTAACATTGGTGAAGAACAAGCTCTCAATTCCATTCCAAAATCTCCCGAGAATTCCAAGGTCTTCTCCGCCTTTCGGGCTCTTGCCAACACAAAATAGCTCAATATTGATCTTCAATTCCTTGATGAAGGGGTCATTGGCAATGGTAGTTGCTTTCTTTGTGAACTGCTGGATCCAGTCATTGTCTTGGCCTCCATAGAAGAAGATGTACTTCTCCTCTTTGATCTGTTCGAACAAAGAAATAAAAATTATACCTACTAATTTGAATTAAAATTGGTGCTGTAATGTTGTGGAATTGTGAAAAATGAATTGAATTAATTACCCAGGTCTGTATGGTTGGGTGAATATCATTCACAATGGGAGTGATCCATTCTTTGTCATTTGTGATAGTATCTTCTATTCCCTTGTGAAAAGGAAATGCCTTCATTCCATGAATCCGAATCAAGTGGAGAGCATTCGTATTTTCCACCTTGCCTTGTGGGTTCATCACTACCATAGCGGGCTTGCCCTTGAAGTGCCACTCCTCCTTGATGAATCTGATGCCGGCTACAGGCGCAAAATACTGCACAGTGTACCATGGCATCTTGGCCCTCAAGACCTCGAACTTCTTTCGTAGGTCATCAGTCCATTGCTCCACAATAGGGATCCACACAATCTTATACTTATCGTCTTTCTTTGTCCCCTCATAAACTGGTTTGACAACTGAAATGTCATCATCAGAAATGTCAAGGGTGGAAATGAACAAAAGCACATACTTCCTCCTCAGCACATCAATGCTAACCTGTTTGAAAAATTACGGACAATGATTACATTAATGAGCTACATACACTACAAACGGTAATGGTAAAATTTATCAAAAAGTAGTAACGTGCTATGAGAGCAAACCATTTTGTTAGTCGAGCCATCAATAATTGGCTGCACGGTATCCTTAGTGAAAATCAAGGCCTTGAAAACCTCCATAACTTCGGCAGGGGTCTGAAAAAGTTTCCTCAGCTTCCGGTAGGTCTCCGCCTCCTCTGTTTTACACAGAAAACAATTAGTTTTCAGCAATGCATATCAAGTGTAACATGTACGTGTACAATAGTGCAAGTACTCACCTATCTGTTTTTTGCAGATTAACAATTGTATCTTAAGCTTGTTGAGGATGTAGTGGATCTTTTGAGCAAATTGGGACAAATCATATGGCTTCTCTCTACAATGCAGGAAACCAAGTCAGAGAAATATTACTTGTTTTAAAATGTATTGATCATAAATATATACTTTTAGAGGGTAATTGGTTTGGAAATAAAGAACTTACTCATCACTGGTTAGAAGGGTGATCTTAGTTGCACAAGAAAAAATAGTTATGATAGACCAATAGACATCGACCGGTATGTGATCCATTGCAATTGCCAATGCTGGCACATCCTTTGGATCATAAGCAGAAAGCTTCTCAAGATCAAAGATGCACTCAATCACTTGCAATGTGGTCTTGATCAGGATGTTGAGCTCGACAACAGCTTGCCTGCGCTTCTGGAGGTCTGCGGGCTTGAGAAGGACTGGCACTCTCTTGAGGATTGCGATGGACTTGGCAAGTAGGTCACTTTGTTGAGTTTGGGCAAGGAGCCAGAACTCTCCATATTCCAAAGCAAATGCTGCAAAGGCCAGCACTGCCTTGGCTTCCCATGAATAAGTTGAGAGCTTGTTGAGTATTGCCAAGGTTGATTTGTGGGCAATTTCTTCACCCGGTGGCTTGCATGACATCTGAAAGAAATTGCAGATAATTAAACCCGTGATTTTTTATAGGAACTGTAAGAATTTGTTTTTTTTTTTTTTTTTTGGAAAAAAAAAAGGAAAATTAAGAATTAATCAATTTGTTATGCAATATTGTAAATAATGACCTCACAGCCAATGGACTTGAGAGTGCACAATGGAGAACTGAAGGTGGCTTTGGGGGGCTTCTCATCAATGGTTTCAACATGTACTTGGGTGCCCTGCAACAAGTCACTAGTAATTATTCACCATTTGGAAATTTGCTGATAATTAAAATTAATCTCAGCTCAGTAATATAATTGCAAGATATTTCTTACTTCTAATCACTTCATTAATCAGATATTGTTGGATTAGTCCCAAAAAAGAAACCAGATATTGTTGGAGAAAGAAGTAATATTATACATTTGGTTTTTTACTTTTTGATAATGATTTGGATTCCAAATCTTTAAAACTTCTAATTTTAGTGAAGATTATTATTAATAAAATCATTTTCAAGCTTCTAATTTATACGTGTCCGATTTACCAACAAAGAAAATTGTATGTGGCCGTCCTGTCAAATACAAAATTAAAGAGGTCCAGAGGCAACAGCATTATCAATATCAATAGGAGAAGGAAACGTCCAGAAGTCAGCGTTCAAGAGCTGTATTGTAACCTAAGGAGAAAAAGGTGCCAAAGAAGATAAATCAAAAGAAAACATCCAGGTGAAACAACTTGTCCAGCTCAATAATGTCTACTCTGATGAGTACTTTTGTGGTAGACTGGGTATCTTAAAAATAGAACATATCAACCTTTGTGTTCTTAGTACTGTAAATCTTGTAGTCGTTTACCTTAACGTACTAAAAGGCTCTAAACTCATTATGTTTTGGAAAAATTTAGCTCGTTTGAAGTTATGAGGTGGAACATTTACCATGCTTTTATCTAAAACAAATTTCTAAGAACAGTCTCTACATTCCCAAATTAATTTTTTCCTAAGGTAAAAAGTTAAGTTTAATTATAAGAAAAGTGTTCTGATAAAATTATTACAAAACATTCTCCACATTTCATTAACGGAAAAGGAGTGTTTTCTAATAAAAAGTTAGAGACGAAAAATAGTTTTCAATTTTTTTTAATGATGCAAAAAATCAGTAATAATTTGAACAAAACGTGAGTTGCTAATAAAAGAAGCTATAAGTATTGAATGGTACTCTCATTCTACATATTTTGCAGTAACATATTTTAGAACTATGACTCTAGATCAAGTTAATTATTTCCTTCTTTTGGTTTAGTGCAATAACTCCTGATTCAACAATGCTTTTAGGGGATCGTCTATGCTGCTCCGGAGTATCGGATATTCTAAATTTTAATTGTAAGATATTTGGACAAAAACTAAGACGTAACGGTTAAAAATCTAGAACTATCCTATTTTCAATAGAATTTTTGTATTTTTCGAGCATGCCTGTCAAATTGCAGACCGTTAGTGTTGGGAAGCAGGGCCCCTTTAGGTTAATTTGCTGCCTCAGATCGGACTGAAAACGACTACTTAATCGTTGGATCTATTTGTCAAGTACTCAAACAAAATGTCCCTTACCCACTTCATCTCTTCCAATTTTCAGGACAAAACCAACTGAAATATCAAGTGCCATAGTATTATTTTTAATAAATGCAAGGGAATCTAGCACAGCCATGGCAATTAAGAGCAATGCTAGTTATTGTCGGGTAGGCAATAACAGACCCTGGCTTACGTTTCACTCTAACTAACAGTCTTCCCAATATAAACACACAGACTATTCTGATCTTCTTAAGCAAGTGCTACCTCGTTTATTAAGCGTTTAAGCGACTGTAGTTAACATTTCTCTTTTAATTAGCGGAAGAACATAGGGATGTTACACAATCTCATACCTGCACAATGCTATCAACGATCTGAGTCGAACGCTTGATGACGTTTTCAGTGACAAGGAAGAGAGAATCAACATCAAAGGAGTCGTCCTCATGGACATGGGTTGCATAAATGAGCTCTAATATTTTGTTGTCGGACATAGTGAAGAGGCTGAGCTCACCCTCAATGTGCTGAGCAGTGGTGGCGACCGCCGAGGTCACCTTGCTAACCACATTTTGTGCTATGCCTAGCATGGTTGATGGAAAATGGCTTACTGGCTTAACTTTGGGGAAAAAAGCTGAAGGAAGAACACAGAAGGATGGCTTATGAACAAGGGTTAGTGAGCTGTTCCGTGCAGTTCATTGCTGCCCAGTGCCTCTATTTTTAACCATGTTCATCTGGGAATGTAGCAGATAAGTGTGGCCCAGCTCTATAGAAAAACGACACTTCTAGGATCGTTATGTTTTAAGAGGCACGTGAATAATTTATGAGACTTTTTAGCAAGAATAGTTTTTGAGATTGACATAACTACTTGTTTTAGTAACTGATAATGAAAATCGATGTGAGTGGTCCATGAGTTTGTCCACCGTAATTTATTTTAGTCATTCCGTGAAAAATCTTTTAATATTCTTGTTAAATTGTCACATGAACGACCACATGACCACATTTTTAATGTATTTTTGTTAAACCAATCTTCCAATTAACGAGGATATTGACGATGCGCAAACTTATGGACCACTTCTATCGATTTTTATTGTCAAAAATCAAAGTGAGAAGTTATGCCAATCCAAATGAACATTTTTCTAAAATGCCTATTTTCCGATGATGATAGGCTTTTGTAAGAAGCGCTAGGAACTTGAATATTCGGATGGGTACCTCTGATTTTCTTCTTCAATTTTCTTCTGGCATCTTCCAGTGCAAAGCCAGTTCTAGCCACCAAATATAACACCTTCTCCGAGCCTCCAATTATCAGGCAACTCGCCACCACCAAGATATTTTGAACGGAAGCAAATTTCAGGGAGAAGCTGGTGCTAACATCTTGGCACCACTACCAAAATCATCGTACCCAGAGCGCCATGTACCAGAGTCCAATCCTGGTACCTGGATATGGGCATGAAATTCCCTATTTCAACTCTTCGAAAATGCCACATCAGCATAAATATGAGTTTATTATAGCCAAGTCATCATTTGACAGTTCAAAAAACATAATGAATAACGGATGTAAGACATTGCTACATAATTATAAGTTTGTGTATGAATTATATTGTTTTAAAGATGATATATGAGATTGCAATTGCACTCAAACTTGAGGATGCATAATGCATTTACCCTTAAATGTTTTGAAGGTTAGATAGGTGTTTTGAGTAAAATGAAAATTTATATTTTTGACTGTTGCATATGAACATAAATGGGTGTGTGAATAACAATCCTGGATGCAAATATAAATGTACCAGCTTGCATTGCTTATCAAAAATAATTATGCCAGATTCTTCCTAGGCTTAAATTAATTTATAAAAAGTGACAGTTCATAAATGATGACAATTATTTCGCGATTCATTTTTTGAAGATAAAAAGAAATTTCATTAAGAATATAATCCAGAACACATATGAAAAATGTGATCCTTAAAGCAATTCAAGAGATCACACATTTCAAAGTCATGATCACGACCACCATCATGAAATTCCCATCGACAAAGCGAGGGAGCGATTACAACCAGAAAGACTCTGCTCAAATGGAATTGGAGAGAGAAAAAGAAGTAAGAGATCAAGAAAGATTACCGCCGACCACGAGGCCAAAGATGGGGACGTGGGAAGGGTTTTTCTTCATGGCTAAGAGTTCTTGTTTTGAAGGTTATATTTCTTATATTAGGAACTTTAACGAAAAGCTTTCGGTATTGTTCACTTTAACGAAAAACCATATTTTTACATTAAAAATTCAATACTGGTACTATTCACTTTACCTTTTATTTTTTCCTTATCGTTAAAACTCAAAGTTTTCAAGTTATTTTCATTAGTTTTTCTTATATTTTGTCCTCTACATTTAGTGATTTCACATTAATTAGTGATGTGATATGTTTGTGACGTAATTAGTGTGATGTGTCAATTTGTCCATAAGGGCAATGAGAACACAAAATTAACCATGTTCTACAAAGACGGATCAACATAATAGCATCGCCTAGCTGAAAATATATTCTAAAATAAAGGATAGCAGACTCTTGAAGATAAGAAAGAAAGAAAGCAGCAGCAGCACCGGAGGGAGGGTGGGGTCGATCGGTGACTATGACCCCAACGGTGTGAATTTCTTCATTCGGTGCTGACCCCATTCATATGTCCATGCGAAGAAAGGCAAACACCTATGTAGAACTATAAATGCAAGGTACAATTTTTGATAATTTTGTTGTGTCCTAGTGCCATAAATTTTTAGCTCCGTTGGAAAGCAGGGCACTATTTTCTTGACAGAAGGCAAGACTGACAACACTAGACAATAAAATTAAGGGAATTTTAACGAAAAACTTTCAGTACTGTTTACTTTAACGAAAAATCATATTTTTATACTAAAAAGTCAATTATGGTACTATTCACTTTACCATTTATTTTGTCCTTATCATTAAAACTCAAGATTTTCAAGTCATTTTCATTAATTTTCCTTAAAATTAATTCGGAGCGGATTTTCTCCATGAATATAAATTAGTATGAAAAGCTTTTAAAGAAGATTAACAAGTCGAAAATTCAGAAAGAGAAAACTATATGAAGTTCTTAATTTGGATCCTATAGGTAAGTGGTGAATTGAACTCGTAAATAGGGTATTTCAAACTCATTAGGTTATGAGTTCAAACCTTCTTTCCTTAATGTTTCTGTGCTTGTAACAAAAATTAAAAATAAAACAAAAATTGGACCACGTAATGCACTCCAAATGATAGTAGTTGGATTAAAAAGAGGAATGAGCCACTTAGTACTACGGTCTAGTGGCATTCTTCTCCACTTATAAGTGAGAGGTTTTAGGTTTGATTCTTGCCAAAGTCGAAGTCGAACCACATTATTACTAGTCCATTGTGAGATTAAGCCTACCCACATTTCCTTAGTGTAGATAATATCTTATGTTAAAAAAAAAAAAAAGAAAAAAAAGGGAATGGGCTAATAAGAGTTTAGTGTATTAATATTCATATAGATTTTTGTTGAGTCTTTAAAGTAATAAGTTTTTACAAATTTGGTATATTTTTACTGACTACAAACTCTCCAAAATTTCATAGAGTTTTAATCATATACTTTTGGAATATAAAGGAGTTAAATGACAGAGTTTTGCCTAATTTTAGAGAGTTCATAGATTTTTTTTTTAAATTTTGAGGATTGTCATGGACATTTTACTGACCAATTTAAATGAGCGTTATTATATATGAGTTTTCGTTAATGAAATAGTGATCATGACCATGATATAGTAGTCTTATGAGGTGGTGGTTGCAACGATGATGGTGGAATAACACGTGATGATTGTTTGGAAGGTGGTGTTTGTAAAGTTGGTGTCTATGTGGTAGCGATAATAGTAGGAGTGGTGTCAGGCGAGCTCTTGCTGCTTGGTGTGTTGCAAGAAGAGTTTGAAAGGTGCCTTTGTGGGGCCTTAGGTGTAGGCCTTGAGGCTCACAATCAAAACTAACAAGGATCTTGGCGTGCCACTGTTATCTTATTATAACCGACGTTGAATAGATGTGATTTAAGTTGATTACTTGCGGCGTAAGTTACTTAAACTTTTTGTTATCAAAGGATTGTCCCAGATGAGTCAAGTCTGCACTAAGTTCTTTTTCTTGACTTGTGAACAAGGACTTTTAGTTCTTAATCTTTTACGTTTAAAATGAAGGGAGTTTAGGGTCCTTTTAACCATTTCCTTGAACGCAATTTATTTTTAATGAAAACAGGTTTATTAAGTTAAACAGATTTGAATGCAAATGAGACTCTTAGATGGAAAATAGTGGGAAACAGCTTGAATACATGCTAAAAGGTACATTAAGCAACATATCTACTAAATTAAAGTGCAAACAAAGAGGCTCGGGCAAGATTTCACCTTGTTGGGCACAGTCGAACTTTTTGCAACCACTTATCTTTGAGTTTACAAAGGTTGTATGCTAAAAAGGATGGATGGTAAATAGGTTTTACAAGAGGAAATCGATACTACAATACTAAGGGAAGGTAGCAGAGCTTTTACACTAGATAAAAAATAGCTTTTCGAAGGGAATTATAGCTTTAAAAGAACTGAATTTGGACAAGTTTCAGATTTTTGGGTACGAACTGGCTTGAAAGCAGAGTTTGTATGTTTTTTTGATTGGTTGGTTGAGTGTCCTTATCTCTATTGTCTCTTTCTCCTTTTATAGACAATTTGGCCTGACTGCTTTAGCTTTACTCTTGGTCGATGGCTCTCGAAGAGCAGTGAATCATCATCTATTTACTTGTAATGCCACTAGAAAGTGCTTTTTGGCTGATAATGAGTTGGTCTCTGTCATTTGTCACTTCCATCATAGGCACATGGCCTATGCCTTGGCTTGAAAAAGGCTTCAGTTTGCTTTAGGCCTCATTGCTGGGCTTTGGGCAAGTTCGACTTGTTTTGGCCCCCTTAAGCTTTTCCCTAATGCAAAGTCCAATGTTAAATATTAACCCGAACAATGCTCCCTTTTAATAATTTGTTAAGTCTGCGAACCGAGACCTTAATAATGATTAAATACCAGTCGCATGCTTTAACTCGGGACTTGCACCATTTAAACAGCCATTTTCGAATAAACCTTTGCAATAACCCACGATTTCCAACGTTAACTAACTGCCCATTATATAATCTTCATTTAAATTTCTCGGCCGAATAGCTTGAGCAATCTTATTTTCTGAGCTTCCAAACTTCCCAGATTTTCCAGAATTCTCTTACCCTTGCACTTCCTTTTTGCTTTCTGCCTTCAGCCCTTTCCACTTTCTTCCCAAAACTCAATCAATCAATGGAACCTAAAACTCATCTTACATGTGAGTCTGGTGAGGGCACCGCCACCATGCGCTATCGACTCAACGACCTTCATTGCCCTCGGGTTGGCTTGAATTCCTCAATTTTCTTTGAGGAAAGATGAGTGCATTCTTTGGGACCAACTTGGACTGCCCGAGTTTCAATTAAGGTGGAGAATAACATGCCTTCGGCCAACTGGTTTGCTCCCAATCCTTACTCCGTTGAGGCTGGCATATCAAGCTTCCCATTGATGAGAGATGAGGCATGGTCATAGTGGGTGGACGAGCTCGAGCCCATATGGAAGAAAAAGTAGATGGCCAACGAAATCTATGAGCTTATCATGCTCTCCAATGTCATGGTGATTGCCAAGCACGAGCTCTTGACCACAACTCTTTTCTTCTAGAACAATGAGACCAACATATTCGATTTTAGAATGGGTCCTATGTTTCCCATGGTCCTTGACATGGCTCAAGTCTTCGGGCTAAAGCCCTCGGGCATGTGCGTGGATATCACCCATGATTGGTCTTCACCCTCTAGCTTGATTGTTGAAAACTCGGACGCTTCTGAGTCTATTACCCACCTAAAGTACACTCATTCCACCTTCAAAAGCTATGAGACGTCCTTTGCGGGCTTCATCCCATTTGCAAAGAAGACATTCATCATGCCATCCTCCACTGCAGATAGGTCCCAGTAACACATGTACTTCCTTCTATATTGGTTGAACAAGCATGTGTTCCCAAAAAAATCTAAAGGAGTGAAGCTGAAGTGGATCCACTTGGTGGAGGCCCTTCATTCATTCGATGAAGTGGCCACAGGGCTCTTCCTCCTTGTACACCTCTATCACCTCCTCTACAAGATGACCAGAGGCGAACCATTTGAGACTAATCTCAACGGGTCAACCTAGATGGTCCAGTTATGGTTTTCGTGGTACTTCCCTGATTTTCGGGTGCCCAACCTGGAGTTCCCTGAAGGAGTGGCTCCAGCTCGTATCTTGGCTAAGGCTTTTCATACAAACCATTGAACTCTAGCTTGCCTATATTTCTTTAGATTCTGTCAAACTCGGGCAGACTTGGAGTAAGTGCCTCTGTGCTCAGGAAGTACCCGTGGTTCTCATACCATATTTTCCAAGGCGCTTTTGGGGAAGATGCCAACAGCCTCTGCAAGGAGAAGTTTGTAAGTTGCATCCAGCAGCGAGACCTGGCTAGGGGAGTGCAGAGCGACCGCACGGGCTACGAGCTCGAGCTAGAGGTCTACCATCTTAATTTTTATGGTAAGTAGTTAGGATTTAGGCAGTCGATCCCAGTGCCGTACTTTAACTTCATGCACTGTGGAACCTCCTTTCGCCTTCGCTCTCTCATCAATGTGACATTTCAGGTAGCTCGGCAGAGCCTAGAAGTGATGAGCCGCATTGCCCATAAGCCCGTAGCTCTAAATTTTGAATGCACTCATTCTTTTGCCACTTGGTAGGAGGCTAAGTGACAAAAGAAGTATGAAGGAGATCATATGGAAGCCCACAGTTGTCTCTTCGGGCAGCTTTTCTTCAAATCCTATGCAAAGAAGGAAGAACTTGAGAACTAGAAGGAGGCAATTAACTAGAAGAACCAG
>JAOTRO020000016.1:2743916-2754978 GCA_028566515.2 Pyracantha coccinea | reverse complement strand
ACACAACATATACCTATTAAAATTTGGACCAAGAAAAACAAATAATGGATAATAGTGTTCAAATTTGAACAACTTAAAAAAAAAAAGAAAAAAAAAAGGTAAGTCTTGTCCCATTCCACGCATAAAATTGTACCAAACAACAAACCGAACATGGGTATTTTAGTCATTTTAGTCTTTTGGTTCCGTTCTGTCCATGCGCTACCAAACGCAGAACGGAACAACCGTTCTGTTTTGTCATGCGCGTACCAAACATAACACAGAACATCCATTCCGTCGCATCCCGTCCCGTCTGCGTACCAAACGCTACCTAAGGACTTCTCCGGCGCAGATGACTAAATACACATTTTACTTGCAAGATTTTTAGCAGGTTTCAAAACTGTATACGATTAGAGGGAAAAGAAACGATGCCGACTTCCAGAAACGTAATTAGTTGTTTCTAGGATTAGAGAAAAATTATTATAAGAAGATCAAAACAAGCAAACTGGCTCACAAACTTGTGATAAATAAAAAATAGTATTAAACATTTTCCCTATATAACTTTTCTGTCTTTCGACTCTTTCCTTTAACAAACCCATTCCATCCTATCACATGTAAGTTTCTATTCAATATACATAGCATTTGAATGACCTAGTTACCCTATAATTAGCAGCTTCTTTTGGTCCTCAAAATAAGGGTTTTCAATACGATCCACTTTTTTATACCAAAATCGGGGGTTTTATCCTTTATTTGTAAATCCTCACTTTGGAAGTTTTGAGCGAAAGACTTTCAAATTTCAAGATAATTAAGTAAAATAAAGAAGAAATGAATTACAAATAGCTAGATGAAAGAGATTAGAAATGCACAACATGTGCATTACTAATGTATGTAAGAGAAATTTGCAAATGACTACTTGAAAGAAGTCATTTATAGATCCTTCTTACACATGCATCCTTGTAATGCTCATGTGGTCAACTCTTAATCCCTTCTACTTAACTTTGTGTGATCCATTTCTTCCTCATCTTTGTATAAACCCCTTGGAATTTGGAAGTTCCTCATCAAAACATGAGGCTAAGTTTGAAGAATTTTCAAGTATAAAGGGATTGATGCCAAGTAAATAAGAATGGATTACAAAATGTTAAATAAGAGAAATTAAAAATGCACCATTTGAGCCACTCAATACTACGGTTTGGTGGTATTTCCCTTCATTTGTAGGTGAGAGGTCTTAGGTTTGAATTCGATACCAAATTAGGTTGCCCATTGTGTGACTTAGCCGAACTCCCTCATCCCCTTAATATAAAATATATCGTTGTACTACAAAAATGCACCATTTGATGAGTATCACAATAGCATGTGGGCGAGATTTGCAGTTTTTCATACTTCGAATGAGTCATTTCAAATCTTTCATGCATGCCTTTGTTATGCTCATATTGTACATTTTTAATCCTCTTTCATGATACGTTATGATCCATGACTTACTAACTTGGTTTCAATTCGTTAAGACTGACGAATTCCTCACCATACATAATCTTACACTATGTTTGGATGAGAGAAAAAAATTGAAATTTTGACAAAAATCAGAATATATAAATTGACATGCACCAATTTCCTTGTTTGGGTTCATAAACATAGAAATTTAAAACATTCATTGGAAAAAAACTTGAAATTTGAGACCTCCAATTTTCAAGTTTAAATTTCATGTAAATAGGTGTTATTCTAAAATTCTATAAGTGAGTCTAAAATTAAAAATTCCGTATTCAAACTTCCTTGTTCTTTTAGGTTAATCAAATAAGAAAATTTGTAAATTTTAAAAAATAAAATTCCGTTATTTCTATTTCCTTCATTTTGAAAATTTTTAGTTATCTTAAATATCCTCGTTCAGGAAATAACGGCCGGGTTTGTTTCCTTCCCGATCATTCGATTCTAGTTTTTAATTTTATTATACTAAAACAACCTGTCAAAAATAATTGTTTTCCATGTAAAAGATGAAACATGGGGCTGCCAAAATGTCAGATCCAAGAAAATCCATTTATAATGTGATAGAGAGAGAACCCATAGACTTGTGATTTGCATGATCTTGAAAAGATAAGTGCTACATAATTATTGGCCTAAATCAAATGTTAGTGATCCCGTAAAATTCAAGACATATAGTAATCAACATACAGATGACACTTACGAGCAAATTCTACTGTATAATTATATATATGTATAACTAATTACCATATCCCAAATAATGGAACACCTTATGAAAAAAAAATTAATGGAACACCAACCACGTTCACTTAACAGCCTATATTCACAAGTCAGATTCAGATACACATATTTTATTAGCAGAATTTATAATTAAACAAATGGAGTATAATTAAAGGCCATGAATGAAAGCCCCCCATCGACATGCACATGGCCTTGTTCCCTTCCCTCACTTGCCTCAGAGAAAAAAAATATATTACAAGATCAATACAAATATACAATACCTTATATTATTGAATTGAACACATGAAAGGAAATTGATCATAAAATTAATCAAGAATCTTTTGATGAAAAAATAATACATAAAAAAGTAGCATTAATTTGAAGGAATAAAAACACACACCATCTATGACAACAAGGCCAACAACAACAAATAATTGGGTAATTATAAAGAAATCAAATAGCAATAAACAAGGCAGCAGAGCAGACCACTAGGTTAAGTTTATTGCTTCTTGTCTATTACAAATGTCCAGCATCTTTACCATTTACATACCATCATCACATAAAATACAGACACATCCAAAAGAACACACCCTGCAGCTCTCCCTCCATCGATCCATTTTCTCTTGAGGATCGAGCTCAGCTTCTGCCTTTGCATTTCTCCATAGCTTTTGGGGCTAAAAGTAACAGAAAGAAATACATGGATGAATAGAGTTGAGTTTTCCATCGAATTAATTAAAGAGGCAAATGTTACATACAAATATAGGGAAATTACAAAGACCATGCTATGAGAAAAACAAATTAGCCTAAAAGATAGAATGTTATGTGGGTACTTACCAAGTCCAATTGCTTCTGATCCTTTCATTATTCGCAAGCGCTTGCATGAATCAACGAACATCCTGCATACAAATTAGGGAAATATATTTGTCAGTTAAGTGTAGCAGCTTCATTATTTGAAAATGAGCATTACTCTTGGATTCTATTTTATTAATTTTTTCTGTAATTATTATTTGTTTTAGGGTTTGTATACAAATAAGGTATGAACAACTTTACCCCCATGGAACGTCACCCACGAGCATCCAATCACCGTCCTTATCTTCATAGGTTGGCACATACTCGAAACTGTTAAGAAGATCCATCAACTTGCTCTCGTTCATGAAGTCTATCATTCCTTGGGCCCCATAGTAACCTTCAATCAAATATTATATGTGATATAAGTAATTAAACAGTTAACAAGACAGTGTAGTATTGAAGTGACAATCAACAAGCTGGCTAGGCTGTAATGATCATCGACTAACAACGACACACCTGAATTTAGTCAACTTTATTACATATGCTACCTCTTGAATTTAAGTTTAAATTTTTTTTTCTATAATTTAAAGAAATTTAATATACAAAATTGCTGTATAGAAAAGGGAAAAAAATATAATTTCACTATCTATATACACTAAGACTAATTTTGGCATAAGGAAATTGCTATAGGTCTGAACTTCTGATCAAGATCTAAAAAAAGGTAGTACTACAATTTCTAAATGAACAAGTTAAACATGTAGCTGACTTATTTGTTGAAGTTTTCCTTTCCAACTTATTAAATTCATTTTTTCTGTTTGTTTTTCTAAGTAATCAAATTGGGTTTTGGTTTAATATAAGTTCTCAGTGTACTGTAAGTCGAACTGTCGAAGAGATAAAATAACTAGTTGAATCAATCATATATTGCCAACTTACCGGTGGTGAAGGAACTGAACATGTTGGCTAAGGCATTAGAGAGCTCTTGGTAACTCTTGTACATCTTCAAATCCACCTTACGAAGATATGGAGCGCCATCCATGCAAACCTTCACAAACGCAGCGCTGCAGCCTCCGCCACCGACGGTTGCCTTCTCAGTGTTTTCCTCGCTGGTGTTCTTCTGCGCCATTATGTTCTTTCGGTGTGATCGAACTGGTGGCCAACCCACAACTTGTGCCCTGAAGATGATGGTTTAAAAAATAATTAACTACCCCCAATATAAATACATATATTTGTCAGACAATCATCTTATTAGCGCATGTAAAATTTACCTACAAAAATTAGAAAATCCCTAATTACTGTTTAAAATATTAAACGATATCCACAAAACCAAATAAAAGGAAGAAAAGAAACATAGACACATAATTTTGCAATTTGGGTGAACCTACTCTAGAAAGAAAATTGGGGGTTACACATTAGAGGGCGGATCCTCTATCGATATTTTGTGCTTATCTTTATGATGTGCTTATGAACAAAACTACATCCTTTTCGGCTTTTAATTATTACGAGAACCAGGGAAAAAAAGGAGAGGACAATATAGACTCCCGCTTACTTGGCTGGAGGCTTTGCTGGATCTTTTGTGCAAGAAAGGAGGTCGTTCTTCTCCCTGGAAGCAATATTTTTTACATTGTCATTCAGATCTTCCTTGGACTGAAGGTTGAGCTTGAGATCAACTGTCTCAGAGAAGCCTCTCTTTCCGGTAGCCTTAGAATCCGGCTCAGCCACAGTAGGAGTACCACCACCAGGCAGCCCTAGGCACAGCTCTGTCTCTCTGAGGTTCAAATCACACTCAACTCCAAGCATGCTCGTCATCTTCCGGCTAACAGGAATAAAGAAGTTTTGAAGAAAGTGCTTGTATATAAAAAGCCTGCGAGGGTCTCTAAGCTTTTGCTTATATTGGTGGTGATGCGTAGAGCAGCTTTCGTTGCTGCTTCTTCTTTCTTCTGTCTTGTTGCGTTGTTGTGTTGGTTTTGGGCAAAGAGAGAGGGAGACCCCCACACAATAATATAACCGCGTGGGACGCTTGTTTGCATGTGTATGTATGTCAGATCGAGTTTCTGATGGTATGATGACTGGACACATGGAGGAATTTGGATCGTTGATGTTGTGGAGTTACCGTGCAGACTGCAGACTTGTGGGCAATCATTTGCCGACGGGGTAAGATTTGGAGGTAGTGGTTAATATGGCTCTTTTTTTCATTGTTGGTCCCTTAAGCTAGCTAGCTGTTAGTTGTTTTGGTTTCAGAGTCATCCATCACATGCATTAATTGCGAGCCAGCGGTCAGATAAATTCACTTACAATTAGAATAGATCAGAATTACAATTTTTTTCCTCCTTTTAAAAAACCATTGTAGAGCCAAAATAATCTCAAAAATATAGAAGACGATATGTGAACTTTTTCTTGAAAAACACAAGATTGCCCTCATTAAATGGGTGAGTGCCCTCAACTACTCCCATGCGTAACTGAACATTCTTGAAGGTCCAAGCAGCTAACTACGATGCTCAAGGCTTCCCTGCTCCTGGCATAGAAAAATCAAAGCCTTTAAAAATAGGGTTAATTACTAAATCATATCTTTAATGCATGCTCAATTGAAGAACAGCTCAACCAAGTAAGATATCCCTATCATAATCATTTATGGATACTTTCATCATTATCCCAAGATATTTTCTCATAATTAATATCTTGAGAATATTCTTTCCTCAATTATGAGAATATTCTTTCCTCATTTATCCAACATATAGCACACCTTGACCAATAGAATGCCACCATGTGTAGGGCAAAAACAAACCCCATGGCTAGACACCTCCTCCTATAAATACCTCATCTCCACCACATTTTGGTAAGCTTTTTGCTACGCATAGAAGCCCTAAACACTCACTTTTTTTAGAAATATTCACTTAGGCATTAGAGATCCATTGGCCAAACCCCCCCAAGCAAACGTCGTGGGCAAGTGAGGCTTTGGGTTTTTATCAAAGGTGTTAATTGTTTTGTAGGTAGAAATTCGACACAACTGAAGAAAGCATATTTTTGCTACCACAGCCACATTCAACTTTTATGGAATGACCTCAATCTTAATATGTATCTATTTACAACCGAATTATCGGGTTAACGTATCAATGTATGTCTAGTAAAACCTCAGAGTAGAATCAAAACGAAGTGGGAATGGTTTTTACGCTCTTATACATTGTCTTCTTGATTCCAACCTTGCCATTTTCATGTAACTCAAGGGTGCCAATCACTTAGGCATTTAGGAATCTAGTTTAGAATGTGGCACGTGGAATCAAAAGTAAATGAATCTGTCCACATACGCAACTTTGGTAGATCAGCCATAGATGCACAAGTGAATCCGCCCACAACAGAGATTCAAGTAAATGAATCCGTCAATGGACACAAGTAAGGGAATCTGTCTTCGAACGCTACTAAGCGAATTCATCTACAAACTCAAAACGTAACTCAATAGGTTGGGCCACAAAGGCACTACTTATTTGGTCTAAATGAGGAGCTAGTCAAAACAATTATATCTTAGATTAAGTTAAATCAAATAATTATCATATCATATCACCTCTAGTCTACACATAAAAATTTTAGGTTAACGAGTTCGGTTTGAGAGCAAGTCTCCTTTTTTAGATTATGCCAAGTGTTGGCTAGCGGCTCAGTTTTGTGACTTGACTCGTATGTGTTTCTCAAGTTGTAGTTCCTCCTCTTCAGTGTTGCTTATATTCTCATTATTGGGTATCTTATCGCTTTCTATTGTGGCTTTATTTTTATTCCAGTCCACTGGAAGTTGCCGATACCTGGATAACTCAAGGTTAATATTGATGAGTCTTTTGCCAGACGTGCTGGATTTAGGGGGATCTTTAGCTTTTTGGAGGTGGGGTGGTAGGTGATTTTGCATCAAACACAAAATTTGTAAGTTCAATTACTGCAAAAACTATTTTCTTCATTGAGGCTGTGTGTATAACTTGAGCCAGAGATTTGGAACATTTATGGATTGAAACATATTCTATGTTGGTTATTATTATCTTTTCAAGGCTCCTAACGTGGCCCCTTGGTTTCTTATGGTGGATTCAAAAAAATTGTTGTCGACTTTGTCAAATGCGATTTATTTGTCCACATATTTATCGAGAAGGAAATCAGGTTGCAAATGTTTTAGCTTCATTCGGGGAAGATAGTTATGCTTATTACTGGTGACCTACGGTTCTGAACTTTGTAGCCTCTACCCATGCTCGTGACATTTTGTTTTCTACTTATTATCGTTTTCGTTAATCATTTTGTCTTTATGGGTCTTAGCATAGTTCCCTCACTTGTATCCGTTTACGTTCATATATCATCAATAAATTTGATGGAGGATGGATGGTCAGGGAGTTTCTAGGTGTAAAGGCCCTCACCCTTTCGGAAGAGGGTAAGTTCCTCGCACGCGATCATTGTCGAAGAGCTAATTTCACTTAATTTTTCTCGATTTGACAAAAAAATGAGACCATTATTTCGAGAATCTAAATCCATCTCCTGCTATATAATAGGGTAATGCTAGGGAGACTAAAATTTTAAACTAAATGATGTGGTTGTTGATGATTAGATTATTATTGAAGAGTTAATTAACGTTACTTACTTCCTATTGGTGACACATCATTTAGTTTGCAAATTTAGTTTAAAATTTTAGTCTCCCGAGCATTACCCTATATAATAATGTCATATTTGGCTAAAAATCTAATCCATTCGTAATACCTCTCTTCTCAACTTTTAAAGTTTCCCAAATTCTAAACTACTTCTCTTATTGACAAAAACAAATATAAAAAAAAATCTATGATTATGGAATCATGACAATATTCTAAAGCATGACCACATATTATTAGCTAGCTGGCCATTTATTTGGATGTATTTATCTTTTTAATGTTGGAAGTTCAAAGTTTAAATTCTCTGGTTGATCATAATTAGGGATTTGGCTAAAATACTTACATGTATTCTAATATAATTACCATCTCAACTATCAGATAGTGATTATATTGAATATACATACTTACATCAATTATATTTGACTGTCAGATAATTATTGTACTTAAGACATGCAGGGATTGTAACTAAACCCCACAATTAATTTTAAAATTAAAACCAGGTAGCTATTACAAATTTATAAGTACAACATGTTAGGAATAAAGATTGAATGGTCGTGATATTGACAAGTGTCAATAGCTTAGTTAGTTAGTTATAAGTTGTTGTAAAGATTGCTTAGTTTGTAAGCAATCATAGTTTAGGATATATACCGTTGTAATAGTTTTACTATTCACTTAAGATTAATGCAACAGTGAAATCTCCTTTCTTACTACTGAAGTAATTCTCAATCTCTCTATAAACTTCTTCTTCTTTATGTGTCTTATCTGTTTATATCTGCTTGGTTAACATGGTATCTTCGTCGAAAAAGCTTCAAGCTTGACGATATTACGGTCTTGGATTCTTCGCTTCTGCTTCCTTACTGCTATTTCCCTTTACATATCTTTTGATCTTTGATCTCATCTCTGATGTTAGGGGCTTTTTGTCTCCTATATTTGTGAGTCTATATGTGTGTTCTCTTACGCACAAAAGGTGTTTGATAAAAGTTCTCAGTCAATTCTTTCTTTGGTTTCAATCTCTGTCTATCACTATGGTGATGACATCTCAATTGCAGATCTTGCAATCGCCGATACATCCTTGGTTTCTTCAATTTTGACTTCTGTTACTATGAAGCTCGATGAATTAGACTACTTGCATTGGCATTTCCATATGCAATTGTTGCTAGAAGGCTATGGCATCGTTAGTTTGTGGATGATTCTACTCCTTATCCTAAACGATTTCTTGATACCAACCTTGGTGATTCTGAGGTTAATTCTGAAGGATCTTTTACTCACTGTGAATCTAATGGTTTCAAGATTTGGAAGATGCACGATAAGGTCTTGATGCAGTTGATTATTGCAACTTTATCTCATGTTGTTATCTCATGTGCAATTAGAAGCACCAGTTCTCAAGACTTATGGAATCGTCTCAAGGAACAATTCTCCACAGTTACTCTCGAATCAGTATTTTCCAGATGAAATCTGAATTGCAAATGATTAAGAAGGGTAACAATTCTATCACTATCTATTTACAAAGAATTAAAGAAGCTCTGGATTATCTGTTTGTTGTTGGAGAATGTTTAGATGATGATGATATTGTGTCACTTTGAATGGACTGCTTGCTGAATATAATACAATTAGATCTGTGATTAGAGAGCGCGAAGCTGTCATTTCTTTAAAGGATCTTCGATCTCAATGTTAACAATGTATCTGCTACTCAAATGTTTTTTGCTTTAGTAGCTAATACAAATGAGTTTAATTCTAAGTTTAGAGGTTCTTATAGTACACAACATAATCATTCTTCTTCCAATTTTGGTGGTTGCAAGTCCACTAACAACAAGAACAAAGGGAGAGACATGTTTTCTCAAAACTTCAATTTTGGTGGTTACAAGTTCTTTGGTTGTTCAAAATCACTCTATTCTAATTTAACATCTGGAATTCTTAGTACTTGTCCACCAAAGCAGAAAGGTGATGCCCTTCTTGTGCATAATTGTCAAATATGTGGCAAAAATAATAATCTTGCCGATACATGTAGATTCAAGAATGTTGCTACTTCTCAAGTATGTCAAATATGTGGGGAAAACAACCATTTTGCTAATACTTGTCAGTTCAGAATTAATCCAGTTTCTCAAGGTTGTTATATTTGTGGAAATCCTCATTATGATGCAGTATTTTGTTTTCAGAAGAACTCTTCTCCTATAAGTGCATTGCATGTCAATAATCATTCTCCTTTTGTACCTCCCCAAATGTCATCTAGTACTTCTTAAAATGTGTTGATCATCGATTCAGGAGCGACAAACCATATGACAATTGACTTGAATAACTTGTCTCTTGCAACTCCATACATATCCAATGAGATCATCTAAACAGCTTATAGTGAAGGTTTATCAAAATCACATATTGGTTCCTCCCTTCTTAACCCTTCATTGCAGACTTTGAAATATCCAGTGTTATATGTGCCTAAATTGCCTCAGAATTTGGTCTCAGTTCATAGAATATTTTTGGATATAATTGCTCATTAATCTTTTATGCTTTTTTCTTTTAGATTCAGGACAATACCATAAGGAGGATTCTCTTCAAAGAACTGCGTAGTAATATATTGTACCCTATACCTTCATCAACCCATTATGGTTCACAAAAGTGCTACTTATCTTTGACAGCAAGTTACATCCAGTATTTGGCATAACAGGCTAGGTCATCCTTTTAATCTCATAGTCTCTTAAATGTTTAGAAAATCAAATGTGTCACTTGCCTATGATATTATACCCATGTTGTGTCATAGATGTCTGGAATGCAAGTTCACAAAGCTTCATTTCAATACTAACTTGTCTAAGCTTGTATATCCATCTAAGGTTGTTCATAGTAATGTGTAGAGCCCATCACCTTGTGTTTTTTGTTGAAAGTTTTAAATACCATATAACATTCATTTACGAGTGTACTAGATGTTGTAGGAATTTTCCATTATGCAACAAAAGTGATGTATGTTCCACTTTTGTCTCCTTTTATAATTGTCATTCTTAATCACTTCAATGTTTCCAATAAGACCTTACAAAGTGAGGAGGTGAATACATAGGAAAAGCTTTCAAAACCTTTTGGTTAGATAAAGGAATTAGCCATCATATGTCCTATCCTTGTACAATGGAAAGCTGAAATGAAGCATAGACAAATCAGTGAAATTACCGTTACACTTTTTCAAATAGCCTCAATGCCTCCTTTTTTTGGTCTTTTGCTTGCCAAACATTTGTTTATCTTATCAATAGAATGCCAACATCTACTTTACATCAAAAATCTCCATTTGAGGTTTTGTTAAAGCCTGTTCCTGAAATTCAACATCTCAGAGTGCTTGGTTGTTCATTTTTTCCATTGTTAAGACCATATAATAATACCAAGTTGCAAACTAAAACCACAAAAAATGTCTTTCTAAAATGTGCATATAAGTTCAAAGGCTATGTTTGTTATGAGGTATCCAAAAAGAGAGTGTGCATCTCTATACATGTATTATTTGATGAGTCTGAGTTTCCATA
>JAOTRO020000016.1:2721909-2736371 GCA_028566515.2 Pyracantha coccinea | reverse complement strand
CCTGGGCATGTTTTTTCTTGCGTTTTGTTCGTATCCAGCTTCTCTTTATGCGGCCGACGACAAATGCCGGCCGTGGCATGATACCAAAGTGCTCATGTATTGTTTTGTAAGGGAGAAATTGAAATCATATACTGCTTGTCTCGAAAACTACCGGCTCGTTTGGGAGACGACTAAAAGCATTTTTTAGAAATTGACCAAAAAAAAAAAAAAAGAAGCATTTTTAGAAAAAATGGAAGTACTTTTAAATGACTAAAAGCACTTTTAGAGAAATTTTTTTTGAAATCAAATTTTAGTAATAATGCAAGTATTTGGTTCTTTTTGAATCTAAAAATGATTTTAGTCATTTAAAAGCCTCTTGTCACATGCTAGTGTGTGTAGCAATTTGTTTTTTTTTTCAGCTTAATCTTTATTATATTTTGGATATTTTAATTTTATTTGAAGAAAAAAAATTGATTACAGTTTATGAAGTTTGATTCTTGCTAAAGTTGAATTTATCCACATTATTGCTATTCCATTGTGAGACTTAGCTCCATTCATTTACTCTTTAGTGTAAATAATATCATTTGTTAAAAAAAATGGTTAGTAGCTCGCTGTAGGGTTTATTTATTTATTATGTTACTAGTTTGTTCGTTTTAATTAAATTATTTAAAAGTTGTATGAAGGGATGCTTATTTTGGGTATTATAAATATTTTACTAAATTTGTCTTCTCCCTTTATATATAAAGATGAAAAGTCTATATGTGGAAGTTATTTACGCTCACTAATTGAAGGGGTAGGATGACGAGCGTGTAAATATGACTCTTTGTTCCAAATTCTATCGTTTGGTAAACATTTAATTTAATTTATTATTGTATGCGCCCATGTTAATTTTTGTGTGTTCAGTTTTTAATGTTTCGTTTTCATTTTGCCATATGTCATTGCCTCCTTTCAAATTTCTTTACCATCCTCTCTTCACCTTTCTTCAGATCCCACATATACTTTCTCAATCTCTAGTATACAAAATTAAAATTAAAAATAAAATAGCAATCAAACGAAAGGATTATTTAAACTTACAATACTAATGTTGTTGACAAAAAAAAAATGTTATGAAGCAAGTCCTTTAATTTTTACTAATTTACCTTGAGATAGTAAATAATTATTTTTTTATAAGGTAATACTAGAAAAACTAAATTTGAAGATAAAATTTTGAAAACTAAATGTTATGGAAGTTGATGATTGGTTTATTACTTAAGCGTTGATAAACGTGCTCATTCTTATTGGTAACACATCATTTGGTTTTCAAATTTAGTCTATATAGCATTACCCTATATAGATAATAACGGAACCATATTTCCGTCCGTACTAAGGCGTGCCTTTTTAATTTGATATAAAAAATGACCCTATTAATTTCATTTTTCATACACAGACAGCCATTTAATGACATTCTAACTTATAATTTATGTCATTACACTAAAAACTTGTATTTTATTTTATTTCCGAGTTTGATTTATGAAAATCTACACTTTCTTTATTTTACCATTAAATTAAAAAATAAAGATATCAAATTAAATTAGACAAGTAATTGCTTTGCCGACCCGAAACCGGCGCTCCAAGAGCACCAAAAAACCCGATTGTAACAGAGTTAACTACTGCAACTGTACAGCTCTTCCTTCCTTACCCGACAGCTAACACCAATTCGGAAACGCATACAGGCTGCGGCAATGGAAGCTCTGAAATCTTCACTTCCAATCCTATCATTCTTCTTGTTGCTCTCACTCCATTCCGATTCTTTCATCCACACAGCTCTCGCCGACGGTGTCACTCCCGCCGAAGCCAAGCAGCTCCGGGACGAGGTAAATCCTCAATTCACCATCCATTTCTCGTAATTAGGGTTTTGGGAGATTGAAGCGGTTTCGGGACCGTTTGGTTGTAAAAACCCGATTTTCGGAACAATCCAGAGTTCAATTTGCAAAGGATTGGTGGTGTTTGCAATTTTTGAATTAATTGATTTGAGTGTATAATGATTTAATCTAAGTATAATGTAGTTCAGCTAGCCAGTTGCTGAAAGTTTCGATTTTTAATTACTATTTGTAAAAGTTTGGATTTTGAGTTTGGAAGGTCACCCATGATTGCTTGTTAGTGTATTTTCTGGATCCTGAATCATAATCAGGACTTCTCATTTTTTTATAATTTTTTTCTGGTTTTTGGTGAACTTATTATTGTTATTATTTCTTACATTTTCTATTGTATAATACTTGGCTACTCAAAGAATGAGTAGAAGTTCCTACTCAAAATTGTTCATTGTCGATTCATAGAACTTTGTATTTATGATTAGAACTGTTCATATTATAAATCACTCTATAAAGATCGCCTCTGCAAAAAATAAATTAAAACTTAGGTCTTTACAGTATGATTCACAATATGAACGTTTCTGATTATAAGCAGAAAGCTTTGTGATTCAAACACAAACAAGTTTTCAGTAGGAGTTCCTACTCATCCTTGAGTAGCTAAGCATTGTTCTTTTTTATTAGATTTATGAATATCCACTTTGTAATCAGTTTGCTTCAATTTTACACATTTTTAACAACTTTTTCTATTCAGTCTTGCATTGCATTTGAATGCGAATAAAAAAGACACTAGAAACCTTTTTTCTTCGGACTCTCCCTTTGAGAATCTACATGTTAAGAATGTAGGATGTTATTCTTGTATTTTTATTGTGCTGTATCAAAGTAATAAATTGTGATTCTTTCTGTTATATATTTTTGTGGTCCATGTGAAATTTTCTAAAGAACACTAAAAGTTGGTGGGCTAGCTTGTCATTTGTTGCAACTTACAATGTGGCGTCCTAACAATTTGGAAATTTATATTTTCAATTGTAGGTCAGGGAAATGTTTTATCATGCATTCAATGGATATATGGAGCATGCTTTTCCTCTGGATGAGTTAAGGCCTCATTCTTGTGCAGGTGAAGATTCGCTTGGTGGTTATGCCCTAACTTTGGTAATCCAAATCACAAATTCTCATTTTCCAATCTCTCTACTGCATATACTTTATTGTTTAAGACACTTTTTTTTTTTGTTGCTAAGCTCTAATGTGATGCTTCTGCCGAACCATTGTCGCAGATTGACTCCTTAGACACACTAGCTTTACTTGGTGATCGAGAACACTTTGCCGCCTCTGTTGAATGGATTGGTAAAACGCTACGGTTTGATATAGTGAGTAGTATTTTTCTTTCCTTTTCCCCTCTTAATTGGTAATCTGAACTCAGGATTCACAAGTGATGCTCATGTATACGGGTTCGCATTGAACTCCTTTTCTTTCTTTAGAATAATTGGTTAGATTCTTCAAGTGTTTCCTTTTGTAGAATAATTAGTTAGCTCACTTGACAACAGGGCTTTTAGGTTGATGGGTTGTCTGGTTCAAATCAAAGGTTATCCCTAACTTTAATTAACACCACATAAGGCTGTTTTACATGATTTGAAATGTGGCAGTTGTTGACATGGTATGTGTTTAATTACATATCATGACTCATGAGATACAGTGGCAGACTGTTTTCATTCTAATATGATGTATTGCCCATTTTGATTTTTATTTAAATTCTCCTTTTTATAAGTTGGCCTTGCCTAATTATGAAATTTTGTTTCCTTATGACTCTTATCTAGCTGTTATCATTAATTTATGTGTACTTTTACTATTGCATTGGTTGTAAATTAAATAATTCTAGATAGTAGACGACATTGTCAATCTAACTAGGGATCTTTGTACTGATGCAGAATAAGACAGTATCTGTTTTCGAGACTACCATCCGCGTCCTTGGGGGTTTACTCTCTGCGCATCTTATAGCAAGTGATTATTCCACGGTAGTAATTAATTGCGTACTTCTATGTTTCAATCTTTCACCTTATCACATCCATAAATCACCCTTTATATGCCATCAGTGAACACTGTACAGTGCCCTTCTGTTTAATACGATTACACATTATTATACAAAGTTATAAACATAGGTAGGGGTTATAGAACTGGCAGTCACCTGGTCTGAGTAATGCTAATGAGTTATGAGAGAATTGGTTTGTGGCTGTTTTGTTTCTCTTTTGTTCGCTATTTCAAGAAGAAACAACAACGAGTAATTAGCAAGAAAATTTACCGGCCAGAAGGGATGGGAAATTCTAGGTTCATTGATATAATATTAAAAATAAAACTTTCCTGGGACCAACCTTAACTCTCTTGATTATCTATGATACTAAGTAAATGCCCTACTGCCTGCACAGCATTAATGGCACCACTGTAACATTACTTTTTTAATTTCTTTTAGTGCTGATATAATGAATGTCTGCAATGACCTCAATTTTGACTCTGGCTTAACTATGTTTCTACTTTCTAGGAGAAAGAAAGAAAACATATAAATATTACAAGGATAAAATTGAAGAAAGGAGATGTTTTAGTTTGTAAGATACGTATAGCAATATCACTTGTCTGATATTTCAAGAAAGGAGATGTTTTAGTTTGTAAGATACATATAGCAATATCAGTTATCTGATTTTTCTATCAAAGTTTACTGGGGAGAAATTTGGTTATCTATTTTCATTTATAATCGGTTGGAGTGCACTGTCATAGAATATATATATTTGAAGATCATTATTGAATTATTTCTACATCCGTCCATTTCAGGGCATGAAAATTCCAACCTATGACAATCAATTACTTACCTTAGCTGAGGATCTTGCCCGGAGATTGTTACCTGCATTTGATACTCCTTCAGGTATACTTACTGGATTATTCTTTTCATCTAGTACACACAAAACTCTGCAAGATTCTTTTGTCTGAACCTTCATTGTTTTGCAGTCTTTGTCATTCCCAATGTTTCAGAGGTTTGCTCAAAATATATGAATTTAGGAAAATGCTGACATTTCTTTTGTAGAGATCCTGCAGGGAATACAATTATGAGTGTCTTTTATTTTTCTGGTAAAAATAGTAATAGATAAGATCATATGGAATGACAAGCCATATGTTTAAAAAACACAAATGATTTTGGTATGGACAAGAAGGCTTAAAAGGGCATAACAAGCCATATGGGATGATTGTAACTAACTTGATTGAAAGCATGCTGTAGCTAACTAAATTATAAATGCATTATTTAAAGGTTGAATTGTCTACCGGACCTTGAATGTCAAACTTTTTGTTTCCAGTTGCAGAAGTGTATGAATAGTACTGGTATTTTAAATATCCTTATTAAACGGTCTTGTATTGCAGGAATTCCTTTTGGATCTGTCAATCTATTGCATGGAGTTGATGAACATGAAAGCAAGGCAAAGCCTCTCAACATTTTCTCTTTTATGTGCGATTTTCTTTACTCTTTCCTGTGTCTGTGACACTTTTTACAACAACTAATGAGTAGATCCGCCATTTTTTTTTTCCTGGATAAGTAAGTTTGCCATGTTCATGCTGAAGTTTAAGTGAAGGTCTAAATTGTTAACCAAACTCAATTAATTTTGTTTATAAACCATTCTCAAGACTAGTTAGTATTTATTTGTTAGTTTGGGCAAACATTTTTAAATTTCAGTTTTAGTTTGTGTAGATAACATCGACAGCTGGTGGTGGGACCTTGACTTTGGAATTTGGAGTGCTCAGCCGTTTGACAAAAGATCCCAGTAAGTAGTAGCTACCTCTGAACCCTGGCTTCTAAGAAGCATGCTCTTGGGTTTCGCCTGTAGACCAAAATGCATTTTGCTCACTTTTACTTGCAATCTTGTTTGGTGTTGAAGTTGCAACTGTGATCTTTCTATCATATAATTCATCTTTAGAGCCAATATTTGAAGTACGGTGTTCTTTACCATCTTACATTCCATTATATTTCATCTCTGACTGGTTGGTTCCATTTCGTCTGTTTTTGGATTTCTTTCTCATCGAAGGGAGAGTTTACTTTTTTCCGTCTTATGGGGATTGCAGTTTTTGAACAAGTTACCAAGAATGCAGTGCGTGGACTTTGGGCTCGCCGTTCAAGGCTCAATTTAGTTGGTGCTCACATTAATGTTTTTACAGGTGAATGGACACAGAAGGTAACATTCCTTTTAACATGATTACTTTGCAAAACATGCAACTTTGAGTCAGTAGATGTAGTATCAAGATAAAAGGTTCTTAATCATCATACTGTATGGGAAAATCAGATATAAAACTTAAGTTAATTCATCTGGAGTTTGAAAAGCCGACCGCAATAATAATAATGGTTAATTTTACTCTGGCTTGAAACTGGGGCATTTATGTTGTGAATAACTCTACTTTAAGAAATAGAAGTTGGCATATACATTAGGGGTAGGCCTCACCTTACTATTTTAAACAACGTTGTATATCCTTGTTTCGATTTTATATTAATGATACTGATCAACCTTCTCCAATCGGCTATAGAGAAATATAACTGACTAATCCTAAGGCAAAGTCGAGAAACTCAAGCCACTGTTCTTGAACAACTTGCAGTCGACGGATTTAGAGTTAACTCACCCTCGCAGGATCTCTACTACCACATTATTGATTTCTATGCTGTTAGTTTGACAGACCCTTAGGCCATCTTTTGGGGACCTGATATGATTGTACTGGACTAAACACACTAAGCCAATGCTTCTGGGATATCCATTATTACTAAGTGGGATTGGTCATCCTGCTAACTTGGGATTGTGAACCTGCAAGGATCCCACTGTCCCATTAAATTGCCTAAATTGTGTCCCAAATGCATAACTGGGGTTCTTATCCTATCTAAATGTCTAGTCCGACCTTCGAAAGGCTTGAATTAGATGTATTTATAGGGTAGTTAGTAGTTTATTCTTTTTTGTCACTTTTTATGATGTGTTGGTATTTTCTTTTTTCTTTAGATTTCTGTGCTGGCATCAAGCACTCTTCTCTGCTATGTTCTTCGCGAGCATTACCTATAATTACGTTTCTCTGCTTCTATGCAGGATGCTGGAATAGGAACTAGTATTGACTCTTTCTATGAGTATCTTCTAAAGGTGTGTAACATCACCTGGAAAGGTGAAACTTTTCTGAAGCTATTACATTTATATTTTTGAAATGGGCATTAGCACGTTTTCAGTCACTAGGTCCGATACTTGATATCCTTATGTCTGGACTGATTACAAAAGCTTCTGGAAGTTAAATTGGAAAGATAAGGTAACTAGGACTAAAAAGTTGCAGTGCTAGTTTTGGTATTTTTTGGGGTTAAGAGGGAGACATCAGACAAAGTAATCACTGTGATTGTTGGAAGACAATGCATTCTTGTTAATGTAAATTAGTTTTGTGGTTTGATTACAGGGACCTTTGACTTGTCATTTTCAGTAGTTTGGTTTAGCCCCTTAGGAACTTTACAATAAGTGATGTTGAGGAGTCCTTGTTTTTTATAGTTATTTTAGCAGCAAAACCATAGTCCCCCTTCTTATTTTTTTTCTAAGTCTTGATTTGGTGGTTATGCCTTTGTAGGCTCGTATGTTTTTATTTTATATTGGGTTTACCTGGTTTTTGTGTATTCATGTTTTTTTTCCCCCTACTATCATTGTTTACCATTTCAGGCTTATTTATTGTTTGGAGATGAAGAGTATCTTTTCATATTTCAAGAAGCTTATGCCGCTGCTATGCATCATCTTTACAATGATCCTTGGTAAATGCTGTAACTATTTTAATTTCTCTATAGGTTTTTATTCTCCTTAACTTAATAGCACACCAATTTTACTTATGCTTGTAGGTATGTAGAGGTAAATATGGATTCTGCTGCTGTTGTCTGGCCATTATTTAACAGTTTGCAAGCATTCTGGCCCGGACTTCAGGTTTGTAACATGTTGTTAAAGATTAACATTTCTACAGTGGAGACTGGATAATTCAAAATTGCCTATTAGGTTTCAGCAAGACTGATTACCTTATATTTTGGAAGGTTTTAGCTGGAGATATTGATCCTGCCATTCGAACTCATACTGCCTTCTTTAGTGTGTGGAAAAGATATGGTTTTACTCCGGAGGGCTTTAACCTTGCTACGCTCAGTGTGCAGGTACCATAATAATGTTTTTTTCTCCCTATCCTAATACCAATTTTATCATTCTTATTTTACTAATAGTACTGTGAATAGGAGCTTGCTTGTGTCTTTATGAATGATTTGATGCATCTAATTAAAAACCATTTTTCATAAGTGAAAACTATATAGCTGTATTTTGGGGTATGTTAGATAAAAATTTCGTAAGGTTATCAGCACTTGTGGTCTAGCTTTGATTCGTGAATGGTTAGGTAAAAATTTCCATAGTGCTCTTCTCATCCCACAGGCAATATTAGATGGTCAGACAGGTCGTAGTTTGAGGCGTGAACTTTTGGCCTGGTTAAGCCTCTGGTGTATGGAGCTGTTATATGAATTCATGAATAGTAGGCAGTCCATGAATATTTCTAGACCAGTGTCCCTATTAACAAATTAATTAAACTTATCTTCTCTGGTAGCACATCCGTCCTTTCTCACTCTCTCGGTTTTTTGTTTCATATTTTTATTGTTTTGACTTTCTTGGAATTATTTTCCCAATCAATAATTGTCTCTATAGTATGGATTTTAAATTTCACTTTACTTTATCAACTCCGTTTGTAATATTTAAGTCTACATTTGTTTTTAGCATGGACAAAGAAGTTATCCACTGCGTCCAGAATTAATGGAGAGCACATATTGGCTCTATAAGGCAACTAGAGATCCAAAGTAAGTTCAGAAATACTTCTAATTTTGGGACCCATTTTCAGGTTTTGTTATAAAGGGAATATGTAAAAAAGGACATTTACGTTAGTTTAAAGAAAAGGACACTTCAGTATAGGCTTTAGTCATCTTTTGTATTTCTTTGTAGGTATCTTGATGCTGGACGAGACATGATTGCCAGCTTGCAGCACAGTGCACGATGCCCCTGTGGATATTGTCATATATCAGACGTTGAGTTCCACAAGCAGGAAGATCACATGGAGAGCTTTTTCCTGGCAGAAACGGTGAGAATTTTGAAGTCGAATGTTTTTTTTATTTTAATTTTTTTCTTCATGTAGTCTCTCAGTAGAGCAAGATTATTATTGACAAATATCCATCTGATGGTAGTGGGTTAATTGGGAGTTGAGAGTCTTGGTTACTCTTTATCCTGGCTGCTGCTACTAGCATCACTGTATCGTGTCGATTTTTACAATCATTTATCTTTCTTTTGTTTTCTTTTTCATCTTCTATTACACGATATTAACAACCTGTAGTATAATTAGGTTAAATACCTGTGGCTTCTTTTTGATTTGGCTGTGGGACCAGATAACCTTGTTGAAAATGGGCCATACAAGTAAGTTCTGCACATTCCTTTCATGATGCTTCAGTGCGGGAACTTATCTCAATAAAAGAGCTAAGATATCTATATTTTCCATGTCTGGTGAAAATGTCTCATGTTTGCCTTGTTTGGTGAAAATGTTACATTTGCAGGTACATCTTTAGTACTGAAGGCCACTTATTGCCCGCAACCCCTGAAATAGCTCTTGTGCAGGAACATTGTTCATATTTTGGGGCTTATTGTAACACTGGCAACATTAGAAATGAATCTCAAGCTTCCGATGTTGCAAGTAATTCTCAAGAAACTTATGATGGTAGCTTATATGGAAGGGTCCTCACTGGAATTCCTTCAGACTCGTCTTTGTCGGATTCTACCTCTATATCAGGATTGATAAAAGTGAGAATTGCATACCAGGCGTTTCTCTTCTTGAATCTATTATGCATGTCTTACTGGATTTTAGTTCGTGCTCGCTCTGCAGTCTTTTCTTTTTTAATGTGCTTGTGGCTCTTATAAAATGAAGCCCTGTTTTTGTTAAATTTAGGGGGATGAAGAACTGGGGTATTTTTGGAATTATAGCAAAGTTAAATGTTTCTAATTGGAAACTAAAAACTACAGAAAATACATAATTAAATTTTTTTGTTTGGGTCATAAAATTTATGTGTTGTAATAGTATCACTTTGAAGTCAGACCGAAAATTTCTCTCTGTGCAGGGGGTTTGCCAAGGACTAACTCATGGGCAGAAATTTGGTATATCATATGTGTCCTCAAGCCACAAAACTCCTGAGAAGTCCAGAAACCAAAGACAATCGAACGTTGCTGAGAGCCAGTCAGTGATGATTGTCGGAAGCCAAACTTCTGATTATTCATCATCAGAGAACAAGAATTACGGTGAGAAATCTCTGGAATCAAGTGACGGAAGACCAGGGAGGAATACACCTCAAAAATCATGACAGCGCTGTTTTATTCGATTGAACTTGTTTGTAGCCTCGTAATAATCACAATCTCAGCTGCTTCAGTGATTCTTAAGTTCTGCAAATTGGTCATTGACAAACAGGGGGATTCTGGTATGTCAAACTTGTTCATTCTGTTATCTAGAAGCCTGGAACTGCTTGAGATTCTCAACTTCGGACTTAATGTACATTAGCCGGAAATTGCTTACAGAGAAAACATGGAGCTCACGGGTGGAAACATGAACAATGAAGTTATGTCGAAGATCTGCCTTGCTGGTTCTACTGCCCCTGATACCCGAACACTGGCATGTGGTCACTTGCTAGGCTCATGTAACTCGGCGTATTGTAGCATAACTTATGTACATTTTCATTTTCTTTCCGGTGGGTCTCAAAAGTTTGTTTTTGAAACGGGGGGTCATCAGCTTGGGTATGAATAGGAATTCAGATATTCTTGAAGAAGGGGAAGGAGCTGGACATTTTCGCTCATGGAACTCATGTCAGAGGACCGAATATAGTGAGAGACCTTAGTTTTACATGTATTCTAAATACAAACACAGCTGAGAGGCTTGCATAAGAGTTACAGCTGATTCTTTGTTGGCTTATGCCCGTTTGGTGGAGGATTGGCGACTTCGAGGTCAAGGTTTTTTCCAAGAATTATAAGTCGTTTTGAATCCCATTATCTACTCTTTTACGGTTTTCAATATCGATTGTTTGAACTTCAATGGCATTGTAGCTCAAGTGGTTGAGAGCATTCACACATGCTACTCGTGGTCTTGCATTTTGTTCCTCCTGCCTATACCCCGTGGCGGTGGGTCCTCCTTTCTATCATTTGAACTGTGTTGCTACGGAGTGTGGTTATGTATGTATAGGTAACTAATTTTGTTCTCCAATTAGAGAACAAATAAACCACTTCCAAAATGACTAAATTCATATGGGTAGAAGTAAGACAAACGTACTTAAGAAGAGGTTAATTAACTATCTTTTGCTGACCTGGCCGACACTTGAGTACAGATTTGGGTTACAGTAATTTAGATTATCGTCTTGTTAAAAAACCAACGCTCAGTTATTTAATTGAATAATTTTTGTGACATAAGTTGATAGCAATTGCAAGACCTTGTCCAAGGAGTGACAGATCCATCAATCCAGTGGGCCCAATGCACAAGGCCCATTATTCATTTTCCCAGCTGGCCGTTAACTTTAAATACTTTATGTGACCGTTAAAAGTTAGAATTTCTTCCTCCCATTTGGCGCCATGAAATGAATCACTCGCTGCTGAAACTTGTGCACAAATGCCAAACTCTCAGACCATTGAAATCCATCCATGCCCATCTCCTACTCACCGGTTCGTTCCTCTCGTCCCACCTGATCCTCAACAAGCTCCTCAGGTTGTGCTCTCGCTTTGGAGCTATCGACTATGCCCGCAAGCTGTTCGACGAAATTACTCAACCAAATTCCTTTCTTTGGACTGCCTTGATTCATGGGCATGTCGAGAATCGTAGATATGAAGAAGCTTTGTCTCTGTTTTCCCAAATGCATGCTGAGTCCGTTGAGCCATTGAATTTTACTTTTGCATCCGTGCTTAAGGCTTTAGCTAGGCAGAGTCGAGTTCAAGATGGGGAGGCCATTTATGGGTTTGTCTTGAAATTTGGATTCGGTTCTGACTTGACCGTTCAAAATGCGGTAATTGACTTGTTTATGAGATGTGGCAAAGTTGATGTCGCTAGGGGTGTATTTGACCGGATGGATGAAAAAGATGTGGTTTCTTGGAATTCGATGATTTCAGGCTATGGAGGTAATGGTAGAGTTGATGTTGCGAGGGAGCTTTTTGATTGGATGCCTGAGAGGAATACAGTTTCATGGACAAGCATGATATGTGGATGTGTGAAGTCTGGGGACATGGCTGAGGCAAGGTTTCTTTTTGAGAAAATGCCAACCAAAGACTTGGTGTCATGGAATGTGATGATTTCTGGGTACACCGATGCCAGTGAAATTGGTAATGCTCTCTCTTTATTTGAAGCAATGCCAGTCCGTGAGGTTGGGACTTGGAATCTGATGATTTCGGGGTTATGTAAAGCAGGGGATATCAAACTTGCAGAAGACTTCTTCAATATTATGCCAAATAAGAATGTTGCTTCGTGGACTATAATGATGGATGGTTATATAAAATCTGGCAATATTACTAGTGCGAGGAGCTTATTTGATCAGATGCCCGAGAAGAATTTGGTTTCGTGGTCTACCATAATTGGGGGTTATGCGCGAAATGGGGAGCCTCGCAGAGCTTTGGAGATGTATAAACACTTCAAGGAGCTAGGAGTTGGACCAGATGAGACTTTTGTACTGGGAATCATCTCAGCTTGCTCACAATTAGGAGTTCTTGGTACAGCAGAATCCATTGTGGGTGATTTTTTGGGACAATCAACTCTGTCCAATCTGCAAGTGGTCACTAGTTTGATAGACATGTACGCAAAATGTGGGAGCATTGAAAGGGCTGTACAAATATTTGAAATGGCCCGAAAAAAGGATTTGCTTTGTTATAGCACCATGATTTCAGCCTTTGCCAACCATGGATTGGGTCAAGATGCCATTTCTTTGTTTGAGGAGATGAAGAGGGAAGGCATAAAACCTGATGGCATATGTTTTCTTAGCGTTCTGAGTGCTTGTAACCATGCTGGTCTAGTCACCGAGGGCAGGAAGTACTTTAAACAAATGACATTTGGATATGGAATTCATCCTTCTGTGAAACACTATGCATGTGTTGTTGACCTTCTTGGTCGTGGCGGATCCCTCAGAGAAGCGTACAAGCTTATATGTAAGATGCCGTTTGCAGCTCCTTCAGCTGTATGGGGCGCTTTACTTGCAGCGTGCAGGGTCCATCGCAATGTCCAACTGGCTGAAGTTGCCGCAGCCGAATTATTCAAGATTGAGCCAGACAATTCTGGCAATTATATTCTGTTATCCAATACATATGCTGCTGCAGGAATGTGGGATGGCGTGGCAAAAGTAAGAGCGTTGATTAGAGAGCATGGGGTTAGAAAAAATAGAGGGTCAAGCTGGATTGAGTTGGGATGTGAAATCCATGAGTTTGTTATTGGAGATATGTCAAATTTTGATTCAGAAAGGATATACCTTGTACTGGATCTGCTTAGGGAAGATATGAAGCTTCTGGGTTATTTAATGGACAGCGAACCGAAAGCAGAATTGTCAAGCTCTGGAAACTATACACAGGTTCAGTAGTTCGATAACAGTATGTTCCGCTGCCGCGATTCGAACCTTGTTGAGCAAATACACATTCCAAGTTTATTTTTGCTTTTGACAATTTAATTTAAATCCTCGCTATTCGTCTATTATAGCAAACGATAATTGAGTAAAAATGAAAATCTTTATCGTTGTAGTCTAGATTTGGAACACAAGTCCATAAATTGTTTCAACGTCGTAAAATGCCCTTGAGAAGCGATTACTGGGAGGAGTTCTGCTAACATATTGCCCAAGTAAAATACTTGTTTGGGTGGAGACTGGAGAGTTGAAACTGGGGCAAACCATGTATTTTATGAACTAGACTCCCTACACACACGAAAAGCCTGTTTTGAATCACGCGCTTGTAGAAACTCAAGATTCTGAGAGAAAAACAAAAAGGAGAGAGAAGGGAAATTGTAGAGAGAGAGAGTAATTAAAGTTGTGTATGTTCAATTACACCAAAACAATGAGTACATATGTATAAATACATTACAATATTGGCTGAATCACCATAACCACTAACAAACTCTAACAGATTCTATAGTCTAACAATCCTATCTTAACAGCTAAGTAAAGATTCAATCTGGGGGTCCTTCTTTACCCTTAACACACCCCCTCAAGCTAAAGGTAGGTGATCTAACTGCAAGCTTGTAAGTCAAATCTGCAACCTGATATAGGGAAGCAACATGGTGCACAGTGACATGTCCAGAGAGAACCTTTTCACGGATATAGTGATAGTCAATCTCTACATGTTTAGTTCGAGCATGAAAGACAGGATTGAATGCTAGAGCAATAGCACTTTTATTATCACAGAAAATAGCAGGAGGTTGCAGCATAGGAAACGAAATATCCTGCAAAATTTTACACACTCAAGTAATTTCAGCAGCTGTGTTGGCTAAGGATCTATATTCAGCCTCTGTAGATGACCTAGCAACTGTGTTTTGTTTCTTTGCACTCCAAGATATGAGATTCGGACCAAGAAAAACACAATACCCACT
>JAOTRO020000016.1:2708201-2721749 GCA_028566515.2 Pyracantha coccinea | reverse complement strand
TCTTAGTGTGGATACTATTGTTTGTTAAAAAAAAAAAAAGAAATAGAAAAAAAAAGTGTATGGAGGGTAAAAATACCATGAATAGCAATATCCTAAATTATCCAAGTACTTTTTAATATAAATCTACGAAGCAGTCGAGTCTATATTATTAATCATATTCAGTCTCTTATATGAGCTGCCAAATGATTTCATAGTGAAATAATTTCAAGTGTATTATGATATACGAATTGAATCCCTATAATAAGCATCATATCATTGTGAAACCTTGGAATGCTTAATATTTTCATTAGTAATTCTTTAATCGGATTTTATTGTTTTATGTGGAATTTGATTGAGTATTATAAGCAAATAGCTTAATTGTATTCTCAAGAATCATTCTTAACACACGTAACATTGGACATGGTCTTATTTGAGATTTGAGAATATAGTGGTGCATGGATCAAGCATTCAGATTTGGATCTCCCTTTGTTACTCGGACTCAGAATATTCTCTTGGTCACCACAAAAATGTTCTCCTAGTCATTTGGTAACCAAGGAATTCATGCTTGCTTACATTTGGCTTTGATACCAAACGTTGAGATTAAATGGACATGTTTTTACTGTTTTAATCTTAATTCTTGGTACCAAATCTGAAGGCATCAATCCTTCGTCATCAGGTTATCTGTTGCTAAAAGAGCATTATACAAGTGGCCAGCTATAGTTAACTTCTTACTAAAATGCGTACCTTACGGCATACTCAACCTACAAACTTAGGACGTCTTCCAGCGTCGGAAAGAGACATATTACTAGAACAGTTAGACGAAACTGTAAATTTCGAACATAAGGACAATATCAAGGTATAATTAACATGGCTAACAATGCTTATTACTGTTAAGCCAGATTTTCTTTATTGGACAAATTTCCATGAATTATTGTGGTGTCTGTATCAATGTTACGGTCTTAACAACAAAAGAGAGGCTAATGCTGCACAAGAAAGAAGCTAAAACAGTCTCTTCACCGATTTGCTAGTTTAATGCCGGTTCTATGGTCAAGCTCGGAGAACACTTTCACTGTCAAAACATGAGTACTTCCATTTAGCATGGGATTCAAACTTTCACGAGCAAAATTTGGGCCGTCGTTTCAACTTGATTGGTTCTCCAGAATGATACGTTGTTCTCCTTCAAGTTTGGATATAACTATCAACGAATCTGTCAACTCAAGGGAAAGGGGTTCGGACTTGGGAACTGGATTAATATCCTGCAACATTGCATAAGATATGAATGAGAAGTCTGAAGCAATTTAATAACTGAATCCAAATCAAGACGTTTTTACCTTCTTGTTTTTCACATAACCTATCGCCACTTCTTTCCGCAGCTGTGCTCTTTCAGAAAGCTCAAAGAATGAAGGGTTCTATCCTTCCTTAATGTAGAGGCTGATATCCTGTCCTAACAAAAGCAGGCATAGTTTAAATATGCGGTTTAATGGATATCGAATCCAAATCCTCTAGCCGAAAATATAAAAAAGACAATGTCCAAACGGAATCAAAATCATAGCATATTAAAACTGAGGATTTGAGGTGCAGGCGCCTACCTTTACATATATTTCATCACCCTCTGCGTTTAGAATGTCTTTCCACACTTCGTTTAGTTCACTGTTCTCAGCAACTGTTATGCACAAAGAAATCATTTACCTGTTATAATATTTTGGAATAACCATATTATATGTTGTGAGAGCTAAATCTAGTACAAGGATTCAAGACCTTGAGCTGTTACGAGGCTCATTACTTCCTCTGCGGCAATGTAAGTCAGGGACGGCTTAATTCTTGTGATCTGCAGTGATTGTGAGTGTATAACAATCAATAACATCAAATATCAACAGAAATAATAAACAGTAACAAAAGTCTGTCGGAGTTTACTTGTTTGCCCAATTTCGAGTCCACAATCTCTGCAACTAGATTCTGTACCTGCAATGCACCACCTTGTTACTTTGTTTGCTCTAGGTGACGATTATGACTAAGTTATTGTGAAACCTATTTAATTAATTAAACTCTGAGTTTGAATTTTTACAAAATTGGAAATGATGATTGATACTGTTATTTATTTGAACTTGACCTACCTTTACACCAAGTTTGTTGCAAATATTTTCAGCAAGAAGAAGAGAATACGCAGATTGCTTGTCTGCCCTGGTTGGATCTGAAGAGAGGGTACTTTAACCAAATTGACCAAAAGCTAATTGAAAACAACATAAAACCAAGAAAAAGGGAGGAATTCATGTATGTTCGTCTCCAAGAAGCCATTCCCTATCAGATATTCAAACGACCGACAAGAGAACATCTTCGTTCTTCAATGAATTTTGGATATGCACTATGGTATCTTGTAAGGTTTCAAAGTTCATTGGATTTCCAATCTGCAGCTCATGGAAAAAATGGAAGTTTATAAGCGGAAAAGGACACTTCCCTGCAAAAATATTATAGAGAAAGAAAAGAAACACCAGAAGGTACTACTCTAGGTTGAAAGAGAGAGGCGGTACCCGATGAGAAACCTTGACATGTTTGAGTTTTCCTTGATCAGAAACTTGTCTTGTCCTCTTTCTGTCCTCTAACGGTACATCTGACAAAATTTCCTGCATGCATAAAGATGATGAATTGTGAGTCACCAATGCATGTATGTCTAGAAACTTAGTCTAGGTGATCAAATGAAAATTATGTTTAATTAAGTGTCAAATTTCCTGCCCATATAAAACAACAATTCCCGGTTGTGCAGACAAAAAATCTATTTTTCTCAGTCTCTATCATGCTTCCTCAAGGTGAAGAAAAATTCCTATAATCCGTTAATTATTTATTGGCAATTTCGGCGCCTGCACATTACTTTGGAGTACCTTGCAGCCACTTAATAACCTCCTCTCCATGTTCCATCACACATGTACTTGCACAAGTAACAATGTACCTCCTTTACTAATGTTTTACAGATCAGGACAATTGATTTATTAGAGATTTCACCGCCTTCCATTACTTTGGAGTCTTGCAGCCACTTTATATAACTACCTCTTCAAGATTCCATCACACATGCACTTGCGTAAGTAACAATGTACTTTTACTAATTGTTTTACATTTTAGGGAATTGCTGAATATAGGATCCACAACAAGAGTTCCAAGCGAATTAGAACATACCATGACACTGCCAGGTCCAAGATAATTGTCATATTCTTCAATCATCTCTAGGATGTCGGGGCGCCATCCAAGCAGAAGGATAAATTCTTTTGGTCCCAGATTATAGTCTGAGGCCTGCATTAATAAGAAAAAAAATTATTCAGATTGGAAACCAAATCTATCAAGACCTGGTGACCTTCAAGCAATTATGTCTTGGTCAAGTCGCACCTTAGATCCTGGTTTCTTGGGATGCCTGACAATGTTCTTAAGTCGTGTTTTCACCAGTTGCAAGGCATGCAGGTGAGTAACCCCGTTTGTTTCTAGATCATCCAAACTTTGATCAGCGCCTATTTCTTTGACAACATTCGAATAAGTAACATCCAGTGTCTTACTCCCATTACCAGGTGCAATGAATAATACCTACATAAGGAAAGTGCACAATAATAGGAACTCATAAATAAAAATGATGGTTAACCACAACCCATTCAGTCAGCAAAACAACATAAAGCAAGTACTAAAACAAATGAAGCAGTCACAGAGTGAATCCACTCAGGTTCCCATGATCATCTTTGTTTCTTTCTTCTATTTTGCAATTATCAAATTTTACTACACTTTTGTCTAATTGTCTGCTCGCAATAAATAAAAACAGGAACCGCGAAAGTAAACAATCCAACCAACCATCAGTGTCTAGAGATATTTACAAAACAAAATTTTAACAAACATTGTGTTCACGATTCCATTTTTCACAAGTCAAAAGAAATATCAAAGTTATTGGTGCTTGTTTTAGTTCAAATTAAAAAAGTCCTGAACTTCTCATACTTTGTCAGTTTCCCGCAAGATTTCACTGTCATTGGGGTGGAAGTCTATCTTCCCGTTCCTATAAAGCCCACAAACAACTGCCTGAAAGGGACATCGAGTCAGAGAAAAATTCTCAATCAGCCAACCGCAATAAGTTCTTCACTAGCAGAATTACATTTGACAGATGGTGTTACCTCTTGAAACCCATGTCGTAATCTCCTATACTTGAGCCCTGCTAGACTTGGGAAACTGCAAAGATTAAATACATTTTCTGCACTGAGTAGAAATGACATCAATTAGTGTGCCATCTCAGAAATGATCGGAGAGATGGTTCCAGTTGCCTAATAACCAACATGATGTAAAAATAACCAGTGTAGTAAGAAACAACGCATGACTTGGGTTGACAGGTCTAAGTTCTAGTTACCACCAAAAGATTTCAAATTGATTTGTAAGATGGGCTCAAAGTATCGATTTATTACACATCTGATAAAATGGGAGAAATTATCAATACAACAATAACAATTCATCTTTAACTTTTGCCATTGTTGGATTTAAATCACATATCATTTTGGTAATACATATAGTATTGATATCGAGGGTTCAAAAAAAGAATTTCATAAGCATCATCACGAGAAAACCAGTTTTAGTTCAAACAGACGCTTGTACCATACTTCGATAATTAAGCAAGTGCCTGTAGATCTTTATGAGTCCCTTTTGACGAGAACATTGAACAAATAATTTTGATGCACCATTTTCCACAGGCTCTACTTTTAACCCTGAGATCGACTTTAAGAGTTCACATGTATTGGAACTTGAAACCTGCATTTATCGGGGAGGGAAATTTAACATGATTTTAGCAAACTTCGTAATAAAGTTTAGTACAAAGACTCAGAGATTAGTAATATACCTCAACAACCGTAGGGACAGATTCCATGTTGGGAATGGGTTGAAGAGCCAGAACAGACAAAAAAGCATCAGTGTCAACTTCATACCTAAACAGATGAGGATGTGTAGTCAAAACACATTTGAGAGAGAAGAAATTTCTAATACACTAGGAAATTCCAAAGAAACTTTGTTGAAAACCTTGTATACTCTAATATAATTTCTCACATAGAAGTAAAAGTAGATCAAGTTCTCACCGGTCTCCCTTCGTTGGCAGTATAATTATTGCACGTGCCTTGTTGGCAGCGGCTCTTTCAAATGATTTTGTCAAACTAAGGCTGCAACTGTAAGAGTAGAGCCTCAAAGTAAGAATCAGAAGCACACAAAGTCTCAATTTTATTATCAAATCCAATTACCCATTACATCATTTCTTACTGGTAATTTTTTATTTTATTGCACCAAGGCCTTATAAAATCAGAATTAGATGATTTCTTATAGTCCTACCTCTTTGTAAGGATATCAATATGTATAAGATCTTTCGCTAAATTGTCAGCGAGCTTGTCCATCTGCTTTCTTGGGAGATCGGACATAAGAAGAATTCTCTGCCTCCTGTGAACATACAAGCAAGACAACAACACAATCCAGTAATTTTACCACACAATCCTGATATAAAAATGTCCATTCGAGTACAAAAAATAGATTACCTAGCTGTAGCAGTACCTAAGCGGACAGCAAGTTCATGATACTTGTTTAGTTGCTTTAGTATGAAGGAAAGATGACTGTTCACTCCACAAATAATGATATGATCAGTCTCCAGAACTTGCATTTGTGCGCCTTCTTTTAGTCTGTACATATGTTCTGAGCAAATGATGGCCATAAGGATGTTGTTTACATATAAGTTAGATGTACTATAATGTTCCATGATCCAAGAACTTACCCTGAACTGTTCGGTCATTGTGCTCAACAAGTGAGAGTAAAATAATTTGCCCCATAATGCACGAACAAAACCAATAACACGTCCAATGCATGTTCTTTGCTGCAGTGTACATTTTACAATGCATGTTATTTACAATCATCCAAGAAAATACAGAATTAGTGAAAACTTTTAGAATGAAACAAATGATAAAATTAGGAAGCGAAATCACACTTTTAAATGTGTTGATGATGAACACAGACATGCCCAAGCCTCCCAGAAGTAGTCCTCCAAAGACTCATTACTACCCCTGTGTAATTTGAAATGCATCCGGATTGTAAACAAACATGAGGAATTAAATCATTTGATAAAAATACTATTAAAAGACTGCTTAACCATTAGAATATCAAATATTTGTCAGCCCACATCGTAACAACTTAAATTTTTTAGAATAGTGTGGTAACAACAAACTTTATCATGGTATCAAAGCAGGAAATCCTGGTAAAATCCTGCAAGTGTAAGCAATATAAGCTGAATTCCACATGTTGGGCTTTAATAGTGAAGAGAGGCCCGCATTTGACGGGGAGTGTTAGAATACAAAATAATTGTTGGTCTAAGATGCTGAGACCCTTGTGAAGAAGACGGCAATAAAATGATGAAACCATATTGTTTCAGAAATTCATTTGTGTTAGACAACGATGGACCCCAAATGCTTAAGCTGTTAGGGAATTGGTCAACAATGTATATCAATCTAACACTGTCCCTCACACAAAAGCGTTCTTTCTTTGTATGTTAAAATCAAACAGAAAGAAAAATATAGCTGAAACCCCACCCTGCACCAAAGAAGTGGGGAATGGATTGAGGGTTCCGCATCCAGGACCCCCTGCTAAGCTGCTACCACCAAAGCTCTGATATGGTGATACCATATTAAAAAAACTTCAGCTGTTATAAATGGGCCAATAATTGTATCAATCTGATAGTCTAGACACCAGGAAAAAAAAAATGCTATTTAATGAAATACGATAAAGCAACATGAAGCAGAATATGCCAGAGAAAGTAATTCGAACTGCTCTTAGAAAGGATTATAGATTACCTATACTTGTAGAATAGGAAACCACCAATGACAACAAATGAGAAGCATGCTACCAGGAGCACCAGAAAGAACCTAAAAAACATTTACAAAAGAACTTAGCTAAATGAGAACATAGACCAAACAAATTACAAGCATGAAATGATAGATATAGAAACCATGCAAAGCTCCATCTGATATCTTCACTTACGTGGCAACATTCTTTTCAAGTTGGATGTTAAATAGATACAGTAACCGTGCAAAGCTCCATCTAATGTCTCGAAATGAAGGAAAAGACACATCCAACCGAAGAGGCACAGGTTTATTCAATGAATTAGAAACACAGGCAAAGGGCAAGGTGGCAGCACCGAAAGTTTGAATGATAGAGGGAAGTTTTGCTTGGACGATCTTAATGAAAGTATAAAAAACATTTGACTGTCCTAGCCTAATTGAGAAATGTAAGGACAGCAATCCCATCATGACTTTAGCTACGAGAACCTGCATACAGAAAATTCTGTCAAGAAATTTACTAAATACTAGAAGTGCCATGACATGAGTCAAATGCAAGATCTGAAGTTATCATGGATACAAATACTTGATAACAGAGAGTAAACAGGTGAAACCACTAAATAGAGGAACATCGAAGGGGGTTTAAGCTGTTATCCGATTTAATCAATTCTAATTCAAGATATGTTCTTTTTCAGATTTAAAAAAAGAAAAAAATTACAATCTCTTATGCAGATTCATCCATCTAATGCTCCTGTTAGAAATTAAACAGATAAATAAATAAATTTCCATCTAATGCTCACCTGAGAAATATTAATTTGGTTTGTATTAAAGAGTTGGTCATTCAAATCATCTGCAACATTTATATACACAGTGGAATCTAGCTTATTTTCTGCCCTTTGAGAACTGGCTTCACATTTCGCTGTAAAAAGAATAAACGTAAGTAAAACATGAAAGAATATAAGTTATCAATACCTTGCTTTCACACATGATAAAGCATACATACAATATTCTCACCTCTGTTGTGTGCTTTGAAACTACTTGCATGTAAAGACGAAGATTTGATCCACCAAAATTGGCATGGCATTAATTTCCTGGTAAGTATCATCAACATTAGCATCAAATGGCTCATCTACACTAAAATTCAGGATAACTGTGCTTCAACACTTGCCCCATGTATGTATCATACAGTACATTGCACAAATACAGACATCAGCAAATGTACTCCAAATTACAATTTCCCTCAGTTACAGAGTATGGTATTATCACAATATGCTTCGGATAGAAGTCGGAAGCTTTTTATACATAATACTATATGCTGCGTTCAAAACTTAAATGTTGATAATCCTGCATCTTGGTCCCATACCTGCCTAACAGTTTATAAGGATTATGAAACGGAGCTCAGCCAGGAGAACTTAGGTATACGGCATCAGACATCAACTAATTTTCATTAGTAATTTCCTACTCTACAGGAAGAACGCATACTTTTAAACAAGCAACGCATGCGAAAGCCATTTATTACTACTTTAAGTAGACCATTTCATTGAAGAAACGCATAACAGTAAAATTTGAGCCAAAGTATATAGAATCTCAGAAACTCAGTATGCCGGTCTGAAGAGGAAAGGCAAATCAAACCCAGAAAAATTCCTCACGAAAAGTACTCATCTTGATCACTCCCTTTCCCCTAGTACCGTACTTCCTCTCCATACGCGGCCCCTTTGTCTACCAACAAGTTCACACTTCCATCAAAGAATTGGCACTACCCAATTAGTTAAAAACCTGAAATCTCTCAGTTCACATTACAATCAACAGTTCACAATTTCAAGCACTACCCAGTTCACAAATACCTAAGAAACACACGAAGATTAACCCAAAAACAAAGCTTCAAAAGCTACCACCAACCAAATGGGGGTCAACTTAGTTTGCTTTCATGACCAAGAGTGTAAACCTTGGACCAAATTCGGAGGCTAAAGAATCTAACATTCGGATTCAGATACGAAAATGCAACTCGAACTATAGTTCAGGACGATTTCTACAATTAAGCCAGATAGTGTGGGCATTACTAGTCCATAAACCAATCAATAAAATAAACCCTTTGATCTTGAATGCGAAGAAAACCCATACGAATGCCAATGCCATACAAACAACCAAAAAAAAAACAATCACTTTTGGGAATTGAAAAGATGAAGAAATGAAATTCTGAATACCTTTTTGGGGAAAAACGGTGGGAGATCGGAACCCGGGGAGGCAAAACGCAGAGCTGCAATCTGTGCAGCTGACTACTAAAAAGAACCATGTTTGTTACAGTCAGCCAGAGATGTTTTTTTCTGGAGTTTCGAGGTTTCAGAAGAAAGAAAGAAGGAAACTGGGGCCGATGAGAGACACAACAGAAATTTTAAACAAAACAAGTGGAATTTGTCTCCCAAAAAAAAAAACAAGTGGAATTTTGAACAGAGAAAAGTGGGGAAATCATGAAAATTTGGGATTTTTGGGGAAATCCAACGTGGACAACCACTCCCTCCCCGAAAAGTCATTTCCTTTCCTTTGCATGCTTGCAACTACAGTGGATAGTCGGTGTCCAACCTTTTGTCGTCGATTGTTCATTGTTCATCAACAAGAACACCAAAAGTCTAATATTTGATGGTATTTCTGTTTTATTAGGATTGCCAACAGTGGTTCTTGATTTTCTTATTCCGATCTCATCAACAACAATCAAACAATACATCAGCGTCTCACATGAATAAAATAATATCCCAACTTATTAGGGTATGAATTGATTGGTTTCTCCTTGCATTTTGTTTATTCCACGTGTTATCGACATCCTAAAAATGTTTTCTTTTAATTAGAGACCAACACGCGTTGATGCACAAAAAATAATAGACTTTGGAACAACATAAAGTGTCAAGCTGTAACATTCACTAAAGTGTCAAGCTGTGACATTTACAAGGTTGTTTCGATCAAGTGTAGGTAATATGTAAAGAGATAGAGACAAGAAAACAAACATAAGATATATGTGGTTCACCCTAAGTTGGGCTATGTCCACGAGGATAGAGGAGTTCTCGTTAATAATATAGAGTTTACGTAACACAAAGGTTCGAACATAATCATCATTAGTAAGTTCTAATAATGGGTTAAGTGGAATAATGTCATTATTCATTAGTTGTGAGAGAGTTGTCTCCTTCTATGGAGAGTCGCATGCTTTTGTCCGAGATTGATGTGGAACTCTATCAGCTTTATTTTGATATTAACATGTGTCGTTTTGTGATTAACCTCCTAGTTTGAGAGAAACTTTTGTGCTTTGGCATTAGTGCAGCTAATGCCTCAACACAAATCCTTCAATGAGGGTCTGAAGGTATAAAATTGATTGGTATTTGATAATTTTAGAACTAATAAAGTATGATGCAAACAACACGCAAATAGGCTATAATACCATGAAGGATCCTATAAAACTCAAATCCAACCACATGGTTGGCAAGAAAGTTAGAATGGCTACTTGGATGGAAAAGGATCCAAGTATAACTATTTATAATATAAAACGACTTTATATGAACAATTTTTACCGATGAAACATGAAAATTTTATGGAGGGGATTGACATATCCTACATCTATACTACTATTCTTTTTATAGTCACAATAATGTCACCAATATGAGCATATCGTCGATTATTAGCTCTTATGATTCGAATAAACATCAATTTTCAGGCTCCGCTATTTTTCGTCACATTCAAATGGGTTTGAGGTTGAATCATATCATTTTTTTTATCGGTTTTTTCTTTTTCAATGCAAAGCAAAGGAATACATAATAAAAAATAAAAATAAACATTATTTGCTCAAAACAAAAAAAGAAACCTGCAATTGTTTTTTTTTTCATCCCAAAAGCCCCTTCTATCCCTTGGATAGATAGAGAGGAGGGGAGAGCTTTTGGTTTGTCATGTTGTCAAAGAATTGAACTATGATTTTTCGTGTTGTCAAAGGGTTGGTGACATATTATTATCTTTTTCCATAAAGCCCGAGTACCGTAACAGACGGTAACGTACTTCTAGCACCCGAATCAAACGACACGTCAAAACATAGTCAATGGGCCCAAGGAATGCATATGTGGAAGTTCAAATTCGGATGGAAAGCTCCAATTCTTTGCTCACTTTTCACTAGATCAACCCTTTGGAAATTCTATACTACTATTTGAAAACTAATTCTATGTGTGACGCATGGCAAGAGACTAGTGATCATTTAGTAAGACAAAGTGACGATGGAGAACAAAAACAACACAAGAAGCAATGAAAGTGGGGCTGGTGGGGATGCTAAATCCAATTGTACTGGCGTGAAATATGTCATCCAAAGTTGTGGTTGAGAAGCTTGAAATAAAGCACTCAGACATTCACATCAGTACTAGCAAACATGACCCAGTTGTCCCAGGTTTGCCTCTCAAAAGTGTGAAACATTGTTCGATCTCCTTCTTCAGCTCTGTTTCTCTCTCCTGTGGCACAAATTGGACTTTAAATCAAAATGTGTGGGTTCTACGTGTGCCATATCATCTCTTAATGGTTAATTTAACGAGCTGACAGTTGTACGAAATTGAACTAAAATAATAACTAATTTATAAGATTGAAATGTTTTAAAGATATTGTATGATATTGTAATTGTAAACCTGATGGGATAAAATTATAATTTACCTTTATAATTTCTGTAATGCACGTATTGTTGGAGAAGGAGATTCAAACTACATCTTCAAACATTGCAAAAGAAAATACTACAAAAGAATAGCTAGTTCAACTCTAATTTTTATCTTTCCTGACCGATCGAGATAAAAGCCTAAAAGAAAAAAACAGCCTTAATTCATCGTGATTCATCTCTTACTGAGAGAGCCGATGATCCATCGTCGTAGATGTTGAAAAAAAAATCGTCATCACTCTCACACAAGGCATAGACGATGTCACCATGGTTATCCTTTTTGAAAGATCCCTTTGTCAATAACAATCCAAGAATTTGCTCAAATTGATATACTAGTTCAAACTCTTATCTACGTATATAAATTTATAAAGTAAAAGGCTCATTTAACAAATTTTTCTGATTTATTTTTAAATAATCTTCATCCTAAAGGCCAATTGACACATCCCAATCCGGAATGTCCACGTGTCCATCCGAATCGTTATGTGATGGCCGACACCAAAAGGGTGACGAAGTCATAAAGTAAGGTTGATGTGTAAAAGTGAGGATAAATTTAAACTTTAAATAAATAAGTTAGATTGCACAATGTGATTGGGTGATAACCCTTATTACAAGACGTGAAGTTCAGAGCATAATGCAGAAAGATCAAAGTTGTCTCATCCGTAAAGGATGATTATTTAATACATAAGCAACGTACTTTGACCGAAGAACAGTCAGCTACTTCCACTGAAACCTCGTACTCCCACGAGCTCAATTTCTATGTCCTGGAGGGGCGAAAAACAAGAGTGAGTGGGCCTGAAAATAAAGTTTTCTGAAACCTTTTTGAAAACGTGTAACCCCTCGCTATAAAACAAGCATAAGGTGTCTCAAGGTAATACTATAATAATAGGTAGTAGAGAAACCTATAGCACAAACGAGTTAAAGGATATAGGGTGCTACTACGAAATATCTCATCATCAAAACTCAAATAGCTGTCATAAAATCGCATTTATGAAAATCATTAAAAATTCACTACTATGAAAATCACTGCTCATCATCTATGTAGGCACACAAGTCATACAGAAAGTAGTTTGCATGAACATGCTGGATGTAGGTTTTACGTTCTAGTACTACATCACGTGAAGCTGACGTTACGCGCATCACATACGAGTCCAGACAACAAACCTAAGGACAGGCTGACACCTAACTCTGGATCCAAAACGAACATAAACGGGGCATGTGAACATACACGTGAAGCTAGTCCTTCGCCTAGGATAGTACAACTAACTAATAAACACCGTGCACACATGTAAAACTGAGCATATATAATGAATAAAGATGTCATGCCACATTTTATACTCGCAGTTAATATAAGCATAAAGTGTAGAAATCTAATAAGAAGATAAAGATGGCATGTCACATCATAATATATAAAAGTAGTTGTCTGGAAAAATCACATATACACATACATACTTAAAAACGAAAAAGACCCACTCACGTAACCATAGCTTGCTTGCTCTCAATAAGCCTTGTCATTCATCAATCCGAATAAGCTTATACCTATACCAAGTCACATTGACTTAACAAAATACTTAAAATACAAATCATACACAAAATGGGCAGATTATAGTTAATCTGTTCAAAATTCCCATTTTACAAAATTTCCCCTAAAACTAGAGGGAATTGCAAAACTGCCCTAATTTCGTAAAAATACCAAACAGCCCTAAAGCTTCAACAAATCTTACATTTTGGTCCTTGCTGTAAAAACAGTAAAATAAGGTCGTTATTTTTCCAAGATTTCTCACCATACTAAGCATATACTATATGAATTTGAAGTGGGGAACAATGGGAATAGAAGTATACCAGAATTAAGGCCCCTAGGTGGCTAGGAAAGTCGAATTTGGCCGGATTCTTGCGGACTTGAAAAGTGTTTTCGTTGGATTTCATTGCAGCAGTCCTGGAATCGAGCATGCAAGGCTCGAATTAGGTCTAGATAACCTGAAGATGGAACAAAATGGGCCTGGCCTCTCCAGAGCGGCAAATATTTGGCCAGAATCTTCGCCGGGGTTCTCTGCAGCTAGCCGGACATGGAATCCGTCAGTGATT
>JAOTRO020000016.1:2685552-2698705 GCA_028566515.2 Pyracantha coccinea | reverse complement strand
TTTTTATCGATATCGATAATATCCCGATATTTCCATCGAAATTTCCGTGTTTTTAAACTACCGATATTTCCGATATCGTCGATATTTTAAACATTGACTAGGAGGGAGCCCTTAACCATAGCCGTAGAGACAAGAGAATCATAGAAAAATGGTGTACTATTGAAATAAAATGAGCAGTGCAAGCCACCTCGGCTTGGTGCGTCAACTTGCTCCGTCCGATTCCAAGATTCCCTCCTCCTCCACTTCCAATTTTATCTCTCATTCCCACTCTTCTTCTCACTCCGAGGAGCAGCAGTTGCAGACCCTTTCCCTATTTTCTCACTACGTAAGCTCTCTCTCTCTCTCTCTCCCCCCAATCTATGCACGGTTGACTTTTAGTCGTCGAATCCAAGTGTTTGTGCTAAACTGCTTGATGGGTGTCTGTTATTTCTTCCTTTCTTACTTTCTTCATCTCACTTTGCTCGGTGCTTTGACTCATTTGTTTTTGGTTGCATAGAGTGGAACGTTTTGAATTGAATTACATGTTTGTTTGAATTCTTGAACTAGCGAATGTTAATCAGGAGTTACCAATCAAAATTATCTTAGTATATTGTCGCTAGATTGATGGAATGGCCATCTAAAAAAACTAGAAAAGGATCATTGGTTTTGGACATAGAAAAAATTCTGACTTTAATCCACATTGCCCGAATTCGCGAGCACCCTTTTTACGAGATGGGATCCCAGTGATGGGTATGAAATTTGGCCTCGGAAGTGTAACTTGAATTTGAGTAATTTCCGTGACCGCAAAGAGGCCTTAAGATTTTCTTGTAGCCGAAACTCGTACAAGTGCTATGTGGTAGTATCGAATGTGCGAGTTTACTATTTGCCAAGTCCAAGTTATGTAGAACTAGAATTTGAGGTGGCAGATTGACTTGAAGAAATTTCACGTAAATGTTATTGACGTTCATCACAATAATCAAAAGTAGCATCCTTTTTTAATGTAACGTAAAATTTGAGGTGGCGGATTGTTTGTTTCTGTTACCATACATCTGCTGTATTCAGTTGAAGAAAGAATGACATGCGAATACTCATTTGTTTCATTAAAAGAACAAGAAAATATAGTTTCTTTTTTCTTTTTCGTTCTAGGAGATTATGCCCTTTTTTTATATGACCAATGCTTCTGACCCCTTGCGTTATGAGCTACTACATACTTTCATTGCTCCTTTGGCATCATATATTGACAATATCTTCCGTGGAATCTACTCCGTAGTATAAGATTGTCGACACTTTCAGCCATGGGCAGTTCTGAAGATGGTCCATTGAAGGAGATGCCTTTGGGGGTAGATGCAACAACTGGGGAAGAATATGCGTCATAGTCTAGGTTACTTCAAGACTTCACTAGTATTTCCAGCATTGACAAGGCGTGGACTTTTAAATCTGACAGTGGTATGATTTCTCATTCTTCTAATGTGCACGTCCTTATCCTTAGATTATGTACAATGCTTAGATTATGTACAACGGATTCATATGTACGTACATTACATGCGTAAGGAAATATATAAGCATATATACCTCCTCTCTAATTGAAAGCCAAAGACTTTTTCCTAATGAGGATGTGCACGTTCAACTTTGTTTCAGGAATTGGGTCTCAGGCAATGTTTTCAATTAGTCAACCGAATCTTTTGGCAAACAAGAGGAAGAAATTCATTCTATCCTCTCATATTTCAAGAGAAAGTAACGATTCTATAAACTTCCAATGGTCCCCATTCCCTGTTGACATGGTGGGAGTCTCTGTATTTGTTCCATCCCCGTCTGGTGCAAAGCTTCTTGTAGTTCGGAATCCTGAGAATGAATCTCCCTGTCAATTTGAAATTTGGGGTCGAGGTCAAGTGGAGAAAGAATTCCACATCCCCCAATCTGTTCATGGTTCAGTATATGCTGATGAATGGTATATATCGTGAATGCAGTCTTTCCATGCATGATATTTGATGTTAGGCTTGTGTACTAGATGCTTTTTTGCGTATGTCTTTAGTGATAGTAGTAGAATTTCAAACTTTCAATGATACAGGTTTCAAGGAATTTCTTGGAACGCTGATGAAACTTGCATTGCTTATGTTGCTGAGGAGCCAGCTCCCTCCAAGCCCACATTTACAGGTCAGGGCTACAAGAATGGTAGTTCCACGGATAAGGACTTTGGTAACTGGAAAGGTCAAGGGGATTGGAAGGAAGAATGGGGGGAAACGTATGCTGGAAAAAGGCAGCCTGCACTTTTTGTCATCAATATTAACAGGTCTTGTACAATTGGTTTAGTTTCTATTAGTACCAGGATTAGAAGTAAGGAGATTTCTCGTTTAAATTCCCAGCTAACTTTAATTATCCTATGTTGTACAGTGGAGAGGCCCAAGCTGTCAAAGGAATTGAAAAGTCTTTGAGTGTTGGTCAAGTTGTATGGGCGCCACCAGTTAAAGGCTCACATCAATCTTTGGTTTTTGTTGGGTGGTCAGAAGGTATCAGAAAGCTTGGTATCAAGTACTGCATTAACAGGCCCTGTGCATTGTATGAGGTCAGGGCACCAAATTTTGAATCAGAAACCGATGGATCTGAACTCAAGTGAGTTGCTTTGTGCAATGCTTTTTGTTGCCTTTTGTTTTTTGGATCTTTTGCTTGTTAATTGCTTTGGAGATTCTCTGTGCTTCTACATTTGATATAAGTATTTATCTCTTTAACTGTCCTAGAGCTAGTTCAACTGAAGGTTTTCCTGCTGTAAAGCTCACTCAAAGCATAAGTAGTGCTTTCCATCCACGGTTCAGGTAATTTTTTACCCCATCAGTCACTTAGTTCTGTGTTTGCGTGCACTTCAGTCTATGATATATTTTATGTGCAGTGCTTGTTTAGATTTTTGATAACTCATTATAAATATCTGTCTACTAGAGAATTGCTTGTATGTTTTCGAGAACTACACAAGTGAAAATTAAGTTTTTGGCGTTGTTGCCTCTCTTTCAATTTCACAACGGAAATTGATATCTAAATACTTATTGGAGTTTGATGAACATTAGAATCGGAATTGTACTATTGTTTCAAACATTATCCAATAGATGGCTGACTGATTCAAACATCATATGCGATTACTGATTCTGATTGTATTTGAAACATGATCATTGTAATTTTTGCAGCCCAGATGGAAAATTCCTTTTGTTTGTATCAGCAAGAAGTTCTGTGGATTCTGGGGCACATTATGCAACAGATTCTCTTCACAGATTAGACTGGCCAGTGGATGGAGTGCTATCCTCGTCTGCAAAAATTGTTGATGTGGTGAGCTCTTCAGCTTTTACCCTTCCGTTGAGTAATCAACATTTTATTTTCTGATGGATAATTTGAAACGACTCAGTTGTGTGCAATTCTTTGTTCGAGTCCTTGTGCATGTAAATTATGAACAAAGGTTCATTTGTTAGGATGTGGATAAAGCATTTTCCTTGTAAAGGTGCAAACTCGTACAAGTTCACATTCCTGAACTTTGGTTTGCTTACTTGTTTTGGTTGGACAACAATGTGCTGTTTGCTATTGGTTAATTTGTATATGATCCTGAAACATGTGCTCTTTTGAAAAAAGGGAGGGGACCACAATTGAACTATAGCTTAATTATCTTCAACAACAGGTTTTCATTTCATGGAGGTGACATCACGGAACATAATAATAGAAGTTTAGAACATTTTGTATGATATTTTCTCTCCTAATCCCTCTCCATGCTAATATAAGTATAACTAAATACACTTCTTTTTTGAAGATTCCTGTTGTTATGTGTCCTGAGGATGGTTGCTTCCCTGGGCTTTACTCGTCAAGTATCCTTAGTAATCCATGGCTTTCTGATGGATGCACGATGATCATATCTTCCATCTGGGGCAGCTGTGAAGTGATACTTTCTGTGAATGTTTTGAGGTAATTATAATGACCAATCATATGCACAGCGTATTTACATTTTAACTGTTTATAACTGACCTATAATATTTACATGGTAGTACAGTGGGGAAGTATCACGTGTCAGCCCTGCTGGTTCAAATTCATGGAATGTTCTTACACTGGATAGGGACAATATCATTGCTGGTAACATAAACTGCCATTTTTACTGATAAATACTTGGAAACATTTAAAATCAATAATGAAATTTCCCTTCATCTTTGATTTCTGAAGTGTCTAGCAGTCCAGTAGACATGCCTCAGATCAAGTATGGTTACCTTGTTGATAAAGAAAGTAAAAGTACCGCATGGAGTTGGTTAAATGTATCAAGCCCCACAAGTGAATGCTCTGAGAAGGTCCATCAATCTGCTTTTCTATGTTAACATATATCAAGATTATATTCAAAGCTTACATCCGTTTTACTCATGTTTCAACTTGAGATAGGTTAAATTTTTGCTCTCCTCTCTGCAATTCAGTATACTGAAGGTTCCCGTCAGGGATGTTTCTGGTCGCGTAACAAAAGGTATTATGAACCAATTTTCTATCTGGTGTGTCAAAAAATAATTGATTTTAACATCCTGTATATGCTTAAACCCTTTCAGGTGCTGTCAAACCAATTGAAGCTATATTTGTGTCTTCCAAAACTAAAAGAAATGATTCATTTGACCCATTAATTGTAATCCTCCACGGAGGCCCGCACTCTGTGTCAGTGTCAAGCTTTTCAAAGTCCTTTGCTTTTCTCTCTTCAATTGGGTTCAACCTGTTACTTGTAAACTATAGGTATGATTGTGATTTTTCATACCACGGTCAAAGCTTTGAATTGTGCAGCTAAATGTATTTGATGTTCAACCAAATTGTGGTCCAATTTTCTTGTTCAGATGTTATGATGTTGGTCTATGGATGTGAAAAGAAAGAACCGTTTCTTTTAACTTCTATCATCAGCTTTTGTCTTGCATTGTTCTGACATGTTAGTTTATCTCAGAGGTTCACTAGGGTTTGGGGAAGAAGCACTTCAGTCCCTTCCAGGGAAAGTTGGGTCTCAGGTGCTTACCTATACATATTTACCTTCTCTTTTTTATTTTTTTTATTTTTTTTATTTTTTTTTTAATTTCTTTTTTATAGCAATCTTAATTTTGTTATCCGATTGGCATTGTTCCTTAGGGGAGCCTACTTTATACCACCTGTTTGTTTAGGTAGAGTCCTATGTTGTGCCATTTTATACATTTTGGTATCATACACACAGATACAAACACTTTTGGTGTAAATTTATCTGTATATGCTTATGTATGCAAAGAATTTTATGTTGTTAATATACCTGTATAACTAGTATTTACTTTATTTATCTGATTTTGTATTTAAAGACCCTAATCTCTCAGTTTATTTGCTACAGGACGTGGATGATGTACTGGTGGCTATAGATCATGTCATTGACATGGGACTTGCCAGTCCATCAAAAATTGCAGTTGTTGGTGGCTCTCATGGCGGCTTTCTAACAACTCACTTGATTGGCCAGGTTTGGTAGTTCTATAGAAAGCTGAAAGCATGACTTATTTTTTAGTTTCTTTGAGGCACATATGGAGATTGATTCCCACATTGATGGGAGGAGGGACCTTGCATGGGCATATACGTAAGTTGGGCTACTCCCCATATTGCCAATTGGTTTTACGGTGGAACCTGAACTTTCTTTGCTTAAAGCTTTTTTCTTTTTCTGTGGGGTATTAAATATAGTTTTATGTTATTATTGAAGCATCTATTACTTAGGCACGCTTGGTAGACGAGTTCTTTTTTTTTTTTTGTTATACTTTAGAGTTGAACAATAGTTATGCTGCAGGCACCAGATAAGTTTGCTGTGGCAGCAGCAATGAACCCTGTCTGTAACCTCGCATTAATGGTCGGGACAACAGACATCCCTGATTGGTGCTATGTGGTGGCCTATGGAAGTGAGGGTAAAAATTACTACACAGAAGCACCTTCAGCTGAGCATCTGACTCTCATGCACAGCAAATCTCCTATTTCACATGTCTCAAAGGTGGGGGCTTGGTTAAAACTTCTTTCCTGTTACTATATTATTAGCTTACTCTGAATTTTAAAGCTTCTTCTAGAAATATTTTCGAAGACGGAAAGTTTACATACAGATTTAAAACCAACGAAGTCAACAGTCGCTCTCCCAACATTGATTAACTACATTCACATTCACCTTTAAGCAACTAAATAGATATCATAGCTGCAACCACAGCCATACTTACTACCAGTAAAGGCGACTAGGCGAGTAGCATGATATTTTATATTTGCACAGGCAAGCTGTGCATTCTCAGTGCAGGATATCAAGCAAAATATAAATGGAAATAAAGAGAAACAGAAAAGAGTGAAAAATGGGTAACTCTTTATAATCTTAATAATCTAGGAAGGGGCCATGATGAATGTGAAGGTTTAATTCCTGAGAGTGGCTAATTCAAGGGAATCAGGTTTGGATTGTATCCAGATCTTCCCCCCAAGGATCACTTTGGTTGGTCCAACACTACAATTGCTATTTCTAACTTTTTGAAGGATCTTATCTGCAGGTTAAAACACCCACCCTTTTTCTTTTGGGTGCTCAGGACCTTCGTGTTCCAGTTTGTACTGGATTTCAAGTAAGTACATGTTCTCCTGAAGAACTACGCCTTTTCTTAATAGTTTGACAACAAAAACAAGCTCTTGGATAATTGTTCTTCTTGGCTGCATTGCAGTAGAAAATGGATTAATGAAGCACAAACACAAAAACAATTGGAATCTATAAACTTAATTCTTTTAGCCTTCATGTTTAAAATCGATTTGGGTATTTATTGTTCGTAGTATGCTCGGGCGCTGAAGGAAAAAGGAGTTCCTGTCAAAATCATTGTGTTTCCTCATGATGTTCATGCAATTAAGAGGTAAACTTATGCTCCAAATGTGCTAGTGCATTGTAGCATTGTAGTCGCTAGTCACTACAGCCAAGGTCATAAAGTTTCATGCTTGGATTTCCATCTGATACGAATTTGTGCTTGCAGACCACAATCCGACTTTGAGAGCTTTCTTAACATTGGTGTCTGGTTCAAGAAGTATTTATCGTAAATGAGCAGCCATTTCTCCCTGATTTTACCCCATAGTTCGACTTCGAGAGCTTTCTTAAGATGGTTGATTTTATGGGCAGTACAAATCAATCTGCAATGTTGTTTAATGAGTTATAGTCGAGTAGGTTGAATCCGCCTTTGAACTTGTAAGGTCGTCTGGCCATGCCTTTGCTCAGCATGTATAATCTTCAATCTGAATGAAAAACTACCTGCTTGAAAACTTATGGTTATCGATTTCAATAATAGAACTTCAACTCAATTGTTATATAATGTTGTTTTGGCTTACATGTCATGTTGGCACTTGTGTTTTTAATTTGTCTAATTTAGTCCTTGTATTTGCATATGTTAGTCAACGTAGACAATTAGTCGAACAAATGTTGAGAGAGTTATGATCATTGCATATGAGCGATATAAATGTCATTTTTCTCGAAGAAACACAGCTATTTCTATGGGGCTGTATCGAGAATATAAGAAGTGGGCTTCCTTTGGAATGCTTTTGACAAATCTAGAGGAGTGTGGTGGGTTTTTTTGGGCATAATCCTGGTGCTGTTGGTGTTTCAGGGCTGTGTGAACCGCCAAGCCAAGAACATGCGCGTTAAGAATTTTCATGTCTAAAAATGAAATGGTGGTTAACAGGTGCAGCCGGTTTGTAGATAAAGAGGCAGGGTAAAGAGCTCTTCCTGCTACTTTATGCAAAAAAAAAATTCACTTTTTATCTAAACAAAACAAAATTAAAACTCTTTCATCCTCTCTTTTATACTTTTCAATTCTTTTCACTACCTGAACACAAAATTTATCTATGCCTTATAAAAAGTTGAAAAAGGAATTTTAAATTTAATAAGACGAAAGTGCTGCAAGAATTCTCGACGTTTATAAGATTCTTTTTTAAAATTTTAAATAATTTAGCTTTCTCCAATATCTCACTCAAACCCGTTATGTTAGCATTTTACATCACTCGATTCCTCGCGTTGTCAAATTAATTTTATATGACGTTGTCAAACTAATTTTATTTGAATTCAGGTTAGAATCACAATTTTTTACCAACATCACAATGTTGGAAGTCATCAACCCTTAGGTTGAATACTCATTAATTAAGCATACAATGAGCATAAATTGAATGACTACAAAAATCTAAGCCATGCTAATCATACCATATAATTCATACAAAACAAATTGGTGTTCAATTTCTCCAAAAAAAAAAAAAAAGAAGATAAATTGGTGTTCAAATTTTGATGGGTTGGGTGGACCCGTATAATACGATATTTCCCACCTCGGTATTTGGATGCTCCGAAGTCCCATTTCCCAAAAGGATATTACGCGCTGCTGCCTAGTAGTCCATTGGATTCCACCGAGCACGCTCTGCACATTCTCTAAATTTCTATCCATGTCATTCTCCTGAAACTCGAGAAAAAGCTATAGTATGTTTCAGTTTCTGTGAAAGCAATGTTTGTGAAGCTGCAGTTGGACACCAGTTGCTTCCCAATTCTGGGTTCCATAAAAACGTCACCCAACGCAGGACGCTCTCCACTGGACAAACTCGAACTCATAAGCAACGATAGGAAACAGAGAGTGGTTCAGAGTCCCATTGGAGGAGGAGGGGTGAAGAAGAAGTTGGGTGAAGTTCATCGACCCACAAATGGCAGGTGTGGAAATGGCGTCGTTGTTCATGAGGTCGAGCTGAAAAAACCCAGTTTTGTGAAGAACCCAGGAGGGGAGAAGAGGAAAAACGTAAAGGGTAGTGGCGGTTTTGCGAAAAGTGGAGATATTGATGGTGGGTTGAAGGTGGGGGATGGGAATGGAGTGGTGAAGAAAGTGCACTCCAGGTGTTCGACCAAATGCGTCAGTTACGGAGGTTGCATTCCTGCAATTTTGAAGGCTTTGGATGAAGTTGAGGATTTGGATGTGGCTCTGAGGCCGTGGGAAGATAGGCTTACTAACAAGGAAAGGAGTATAATTTTGAAGGAGCAGGTGTGTTGGGAAAGGGCTTGGGAGATTTTTGAGTGGTTTAAGAGAAAGGATTGTTACGAGGTGAATGTGATTCACTATAATATAGTTCTTAGAATTCTTGGGAAGGCAAGGAAGTGGAGCCGTGTCGAGAGCCTTTGGGATGAGATGAAGGTTAACGGAATAGCACCGATAAATTCAACTTATGGAACTTTGATTGATGTTTATAGTAAAGGCGGGCTTAAAGAAGAAGCACTTGTTTGGTTGGACAAGATGAACGAACAAGGAATGAAACCGGATGAGGTTACCATGGGGATTGTCGTTCAATTGTATAAGAAAGCGAGAGAGTTTCGAAAAGCTGAGGATTTTTTCGACAAATGGTCATTGAGCATGTCTTTGAGACAAGAACAAGAGGGCACTTCTACAACAAGTGCTTCTGGATTGCAGAGCTCATTGCATTCTCACGTTTCTTTGAGCTCGCATACATACAATACATTGATTGACACATATGGAAAGGATGGCCAACTTAAAGAAGCATCTGAAATATTTGCAATGATGCTTAGGGAAGGGATTGCTCCAACTACAGTTACTTTCAATACAATGATTCACATTTGTGGTAACCATGGCCGGTTGGAAGAAGTTGTTTCCCTTATGCAGAAGATGGAAGAGCTTCGATGTCCACCTGATACAAGAACATATAATATTCTAATTTCCCTCTATGCAAAGCATGGCGATATAGACATGGCGACGAACTACTTCACAAAGATGAAGGAGGCTCACCTTGAGCCAGACCCTGTCAGTTACCGCATCCTTTTGTATGCGTACTCAATAAGGCACATGGTCAGCAAAGCTGAAGTCCTCATATCAGAGATGGATGAAGAGGGTCATGAGATTGATGAGTTCACTCAGACAGCTCTGACAAGGATGTACATAGATGCCGGGATGCTCGAAAAGTCATGGTTTTGGTTCATGAGATTTCATCTTTCAGGGAAATTGAGTTCTGAGTGCTGTGCTGCCAACATTGATGCGTATGGAGAGCGTGGCCATATTTTGGAAGCTGAGAAAGTCTTCATTTGCTGCCTAGAAGCAAATAAATTGAGTGTCCTTGAGTTTAACGTGATGATTAAAGCTTATGGGGTGGGGAAACAGTACGGTAAAGCATGTCAGCTGTTTGATAGTATGAAGAGTCATGGTGTAGTTCCAGACAAATGTAGCTACAGCTCTCTGATACAAATTTTGGCTAGTGCTGATATGCCACATATAGCAAAACCCTATCTCAGGAAGATGCAGGAGGCAGGATTGGTAAGTGATTGCATCCCGTATTGTGCTGTGATATCAAGCTTTGTAAAATTAGGAGAACTGGAAATGGCTGAGGAACTATACAAAGAGATGGTCAGATTCAATGTTCAGCCGGATGTTATTATCTTTGGGGTGTTGATAAATGCTTTTGCTGATATCGGAAGTGTTAAAGAAGCTCTGAGTTATGCTGATGCAATGAAAAAGGCAGGCTTGCCTGGGAACACGGTGATTTACAACTCTTTGATCAAGCTCTATACTAAAGTTGGCTTTTTGAATGAAGCAGAAGAAACATACAGACTTCTTCAATCATCAGAGGATGGTCATACTATTTATGCTTCAAATTGTATGATTGACCTTTATAGCGAGCAATGTATGGTTGAGCCAGCGGAAGAACTCTTTGATAGCTTGAAGAAGAAGGGAGCTGCAAATGAGTTTACATACGCAATGATGTTGTGCATGTATAAGAAACTGGGGAGGTTTGAGGAAGCCATTCAGATCGCAAAGCAGATGAGAGAACTGCGACTTTTAACTGATTTGCTCAGTTATAATAATGTGCTTGGGTTGTATGCGATGTATGGAAGATTCAAAGAGGTAGTGGCAACTTTCAAGGAAATGATAAAAGCTTCCGTTCAACCTGATGATTGTACATTCAAATCACTTGGAATTGTTTTGGTGAAATCTGGGATTTCAAAACAGGCTGTTGGCAATCTGGAAGTGTCAGTGAAGAAGGATGCTCAGAGTGGTTTGCGAGCGTGGATTTCAGCCCTCTCATCTGTTGTGAGATTAAATGAAAGTAATTATCCGTAGATACTCTCTGCGAAGAGTGTTTTGAATACTCAGCAGGCATTATAGTCCAATTCCTTGCTGATTAATGGAATTCGGTGAGGAAATTGAGCTGTGGAACTTCAGGTGTAGAAGTTGAATTATTTATGCAATGTTACAACCGATGTCCCACTCAACGGTAGAGAGAAGGGAGGTGAAAACTTTGACAAGATGAAACTGTAGATCACCAATCGGTTCACAGGGGCGAGAGACGTGATCCTGTAGAGAGCCGATTGCTCGGAACAAGAACTGTATAGCCAACTCTGCAGGAGTAAGTCCTTGAACCAAATTGAAGATTATGTAACATCCTTGTATGACCAGCTGTGACTCTTAAATATATGTATGTAAAAGGTAGTAATGTGCTCTTCTAATCATCTGTGGGTGTTGTGAAAAGAAGATCAACGAAATTGTCAGGTTTTGTGTAATTGCTTTTGTATATTGAATATTTACTAAGCACAAGGCAGAAGTTTCCTAGTTTCTTCTCCAGTTCACCCACCACAAACTTTGCAAACATAGTATCTCTTAAACTTGATTAGGCCAGTTGGTGATGTTCAAGTTTGAATTCTCATTCTCAAAAATTATTCAAGTTGTGTAGAATATTACTTTTTTACTTGATGACTAATAACGTTAGTAAGAGACGCTAAAAAAGTCGAAACTACATAAACAAAATCCTTGCATGTAGTGCAATGGTATTTGATCGAGGTTTATTTGTTATTTCCGAAAGGATATCTATATGTCCGTATGATTGAACATTTTATTATTACTTTCTACTTTTTGTGCTGGAGATATGGAGGATTTATATAGATAAATAAATGATGAAAAAGGTGGTGGGAGTGAGAGGAAGAAATAAAGACGAATGAATGAAAAAAAACATTGAAAACGAAAACAGCTTAAAACAAATTTTTATTTTTTATGGTTTTAATATTCATTTTGTGTTCCTTCCACCGTGTGTTTCCTCTCTCTCTCTCTCTCATAAAAAATCAAACAATAAAAAATAAAGATATTACTGCACTCTTTTGATAAATACTTAATGGGGATTTATGTATGAAGAACTTTCAAAACAAAAGTGTTATGCATAGTCACTCACCTCTAACTTTGATATCTAAAAAAAAAAAAAGTAAAATGTCACTTTAGTGTTTTAATTGCAATCATTGGTATCAAATTTAAGAATCAGTAACTGTCTATCTTGATTACCAAGTGACCAAGAAAACGGAATTCTCTTTTAAAATATTATTAGTAAGCAAAAGTTTTTTGTTTTTTAATCTCATAGTATTATTGATTCGAGATGCATGTAAATATTGGATCATCAATGTGGATCTCTAGAAAGAAAAAAAGTAAGAATACAACAGTCATTGTATACAATTGTGTGTACGCATAATGCATGTGTTTTCAAATTTTCTTGGTCGGATTTTGAATATCGTATGTTATGGTACTGGTTTGGTACTGAGATGCTTGTATAAAAAGTGAGTATAAAAAACAATTGAGTTCAAAAATGTGTTTGGTAAACACTTAAAAATAGCTTATTTTCACAGTTTTGGATGAAAATAAGCTGAAAACGTGAACCAGCAAAAATGAGCTTATTCTGACAGCAGAAGCAATTTTTTTTTTCAAAACACAGCAATACCAAATCAGCCCATAGTTTTTTTAAAGGAATTTTAACGAAAAGTTTCCAATACTGTTCACTTTAAAGAAAAATCATATTTTTACACTAAAAAGTCAATCATAGTACTATTCACTTTACCTTTTATTTTGTCGTTATCGTTAAAACTTAAAGTTTTTAAGCTTTTTTCATTAGTTTTTCTTTTTTTTTTAATGCACAAGGCATAAGTGTAATTCTACACAAAAAGCGGTAGCAACCTTATTACTTACTTTTTTATTTTAACCTTTTTAATTCTCTAAGAACAGTTCCACCGGAGGTGAAACAGCCCAGCACCCAGTCCAAAAAGCTGCCTAGCACCCTGTCCATCCATTCCAGCCCACAAAATCGCCTGGTACCCAGCCCAAGTTGGTCTCTGGGTCGGCCTAGAATTGATTGACCAATGAGCCGAGCTGTTAGCCTGGCGCGT
>JAOTRO020000016.1:2637519-2652016 GCA_028566515.2 Pyracantha coccinea | reverse complement strand
CGGCGGCGGAAGCAGCTGCGGCGCTGTTTCCGCCGCTGCCAAATGGGCGGCCTCTCTTCGCCGGCGGCTGCGAGGCTCCGCCACTTCCGCCACTAGACTTGTTTTGCTCCCTCTTTTGCATCTCTCTCTCCCTCTCCCGGCGTTTGGTCGTTTAATTTTGAGATTGGATTTTAATTTTAGGGCAGATAATAACCTTTTATTTTTGACCGGATCCGTCCTCGTCAAAAGATGTATGGGGCTAAGTGGATTCTTGAGTAATTTGACTGGGCCATGTACGCAAGTCTCGTGGCGTTATTTCTCCTTAAAACATATTTTTTTAACAAGTGATAACGTGGTTCAAATTCACCTTTGATGAGGATCGAACCTAAGATCTCTGACTTGAAGAGGAATATCACTAGACCGTAGTACTAAGTGACACTTAAAACAAATGTTTTAATGTGATAATACGAAAAGTGCTTGCTAAATACATTTTCCAGGTAATGCATCTTTTTTTTAATCATTAGATTTGATTATATTTGATTTCAACCGTTGGATTCAATGCATTTTAAAATAACATGTTTTAAAAAAAATAAAATTTGAATATGGACCGTTGGATCAACCAACGGTCCTTAAATTGTTGCCGTTCGATGAGGAAAAGAGTCGTTGGGCTTGGGGAAGTGGCCGACAATAGGCCCTCCCGTTGTCTGGAGCTGAATTGACTGCGTGGGGCGCGTCGGCGAGTAGCATTTGGCTTTTAGCCTAATGTTTTAGCTTGTGTTGGGTGGTGTTTGGAGAACTAGAAGGGGTAAAAGGGGAATAAATGGAGTAATTTAGCATTTAGCCCTTAGCCGTTATATAGTTTCATAAGGCAGCACGCTTCTTTATGGCGGTACGAACAGATGGAACAGTTTGACACCAAAAAAATAAAAACCAAAAGAAAAACAGATGGAACAGTTGAAGAATTTTCGTACAAGTGGGTGATGGGACATAGCCAAATCGAACTCCAATTTTAATTCAAAATTCTCAAATCACAACCGTAATTTTATTTCAATCCCAAATCGAAGCGCTAATTTAATTTTAAAAACTCTAATTTTGTAAAATTTCGAAACCCTAATCCTCATTTCAAAATTTCAAATCGAAACCCTGCTTGAATTTAATGAATTAAAATGAAATTTCTGACCTTGTGAACTGTAGCTATTGGAGGTGAAAGATAGAGAGAAGTCGAGAGAGAGAGTCGGAGAGGAGTCTCTCCAGAGAGTGCCGCTGTGTGGTGTAGTGTGGGTGTGGTGCAGCCGGAGTCGAGACTCGAGCGAGAAAGAGAGTCGGAGAGGAGTCGAGAGAGAGACAACATCACTGTCACATGGTAGAAGAGAATGAGGTGAGGTCGAGAGAGGGAGTTGAGTTTAATTGAACAGTTAAGGTTAAATCTCAACTAATTCGACGACCATAATGATTTATAATATTATACATTATATATTTAATTTGGTTTGATTTGGTCTCACCGAACTAACATATGCGTGATATTGATGCAATTTTTCGAATTTGATTCGGTTTGGGTTATTGAATTATTCGGTATTATCAATTTGGTATGTTTTCAGTTAGGTATTGGTACGGTTCGAGTGAATTTCAGGTTTTTTGGGGGTTTTTTTTTCCCACCCGAAGATCTTTTGAGGAGAGTATTATGGGCTGTTTTGGTATATGGTATCCGTTTTGGCGATCAATGTTTTATGTTTGGGTGGTCTCCTGGTGCATTTGTTTGGCAACACATGACACCAAGACAAGGAATTCAACATTATTCTTGTTGCAAAACAACATCAACTATATATGTCTGCAAATAAATTTCAATTCATTTGATGTATGTTCCATGTACATTTATCTTTCGATAAACACAACAACAAACCAAATGCTTCGATCCAAAGTCTCAAAGGCTGCCAACCGTCATGAACCGATGATTCAGAACAGCCTGTGCAGTTGGCCGTTTTCGGAAGTCTGGATTCAGCATTGCCTAGACCCAAGTCAAATATTATTGTCTTAGATTGTATTAATGAAATCATATTGACATTAGTAATTATTGTTGCAAGTATAATTGAACCTGGAGTAACTCCCAACCAGCACCATCTCCAAGATCCAGAAAATTTACGGCATCTAATAGCCGGTCATCTGCTAAACAGTATCTGCCAAAATGGGGAAGAAACTAAGAAATTGAAGCAGAACCAATACAAAATCTGCAAAAAATATGTTAACTTTATGATATCAAAGGTATCTTACTCTCTTGTTGCTCCGATATCAAGTTGGAAAGTGCTCTCCAAAAGCCTCTGCAAGTTCACCACATAAAAAATTATTGCTGAAAGATTTGCTAATATGACTATGACTGATGTAGTAACATCAACTTGGTTATCAAAGAAATGGTCAAGAGTCGGACCATTTATTTCATTTTTCTCAGACAGGAATCAATCTCCAGAATTTCAAGAGTAAAGTTGCTTGGGTTTTCTTAAGACTCCAGCGTCTCTGCATAACCATCCTAACTCATCTTTTTCTTTTCTCTAACACTGTTTGCCTACTATTAACGTTGTCTCTCCATCACGATAATCATACATGGTATCCACTGTGTTCTCCTACATCCATTACTAATATGACGAATGGGAAAAAAGAATCCATGAACAAAAACAAAAGAAAGGTATATGTGTTAACTCGATAGCTTACTTGCAACGAAAGGCCATCCATTATCCCTGCTTCACAGAATGGTACGAATGCTAAGTATGCCAAGAGAAGACCTGCTTCATATCTGCATGGAACAATATGAAGAAGGCATAAAGATTATGAGGCAGATTCAATCTTCTAAAATGAAGCAAAACTTTCAGAAAATTACATGTCATCTGCTATTCCGAAGGCTCTTTTTTCCATAGAAGTGAATGCACCAGCAGTAGATGCTCGTCTCCAAAGTCCCTCTGAGAGTAATCCAGGATCCCCTTCTAGCTTTGAGTACCTAGGAAACAATGTGTTTGGAGGATATTCAGACGTTATAAGATATGAATCCACCAACTGTAATTCGATTATTTTCTATATGTATTTCTTTAATAAAACAGGTAACCATATATGTAACAATAGCATTAGCCTTACAAAATCACTATTATTTTCCTTTAAATTAATTGATCAACTGAAGAGACTCAATAACAACATTTTCTTCTGCGTTCTCTTTGGTTACTCCCTCCTTTGTCCGTTGGGAGATTAATAGACGGGACATCAAAAATTACAATGTTCAAAGAATCACTTGGACAAAGTACAAAATCTTGATTATGGATAAATTATGCACACAAATAAAAGTACAAGAACAAGCAAATCAGATGGCAGGAATCATACCCAATGTCAACAGAAAATGCTAGATCCCGAAGTCGAGGGACTAAGTAAACAGCATCTCTCTCTACAATTGTGCTGCAAGCAGTGAAGTTTAAGTGGGGATATAACAGAGTGAACAGAAGAATTATAACACAATTATTCAGATGAAGCACTATCTCGAACCAAATTAGATATCTCGATGCAACATACTTAAGAATAACAGAAGCTGGTCCAAGACTCTGGTGCAACCTCTCACGATCATGCATGTAAGCTAAACCTCTCATAATGCCCTGCAGCAGTTTTGTAACAAAATATCTTCTGCGTTTGATTGTTTCCTCTTGTTCAAAATTATTCCAAACTTGTCCTCCGTCAGCACGGGTTTTTGACACTCTTTCACTCATCACTTTGGCATAATCTGCTGCACTAGCTTTCCCATGATTGCGAAAAGCAAGCCACTGCACATGATAAATTTCCTCATTCATTCATTGTTTCTACCAAAAGAATTAATAAACTCTTTGTATATGCAAAGTCTTGAGAAATATTTACACATGACAAACCTGCTCCCCAGTTTTCGTTTCAAACCCACCTATGAGTAACACAAGATTCTGACAGATGTCATTTGAATTGTTCTGCAAAAGCAAAAGAAATGATTTACATTGAAAAAATATAGAAAAGAAAAAGATTTAACTCTTTTAGTAGTGCTCTGAATTGTAAGAAGTTAGCAAAAGGTTCGTGCAAATGCAATCATTTATTGGGTAATTTATAACTGGATTACTTGAAGGAATAAGTGAGCATTTAGCTCATTAGCAGCCATCATATCTGCCTCATTCCCACCAGCCCGTTGTCCAGGATAAACCTTCATGGTTAAAAACGCTACCGTTCAGTACAAATAATGAGCCTATGAGATTGAAATGATCCGATGAGAATGATGCCATTGATAACAATATCACCTTAAAAACAACAGAAGTCCCTCTCAGCGGACCCTGAGAGACTCTCCCATCATACAGCCTGCGAAAGAACTGCCATGAGTACTATCAGCACCAGAAAGATAACAGTTCACAGATATTCACAACATAAGTTTCCTTTGAGCTACTTTCCTCAAACTAATAAGACCATTAGTAGTGCCATGCTCCACCACATTTAGTCATGTCATGCTCGCAGCAAGGCAACAAATGAATGATATCACAGAGAGCATGAGTACGTATTGTGTTTTACGCTTCTGCGTATATACTACTTAAGAGTGTTTCTCCATTTAGAAGCACCCTTTTTTATAAAGCGGGTATGGGGGAATCGAGCTTAGGCCTCTTCCAACATTAAGAAGTACTTGCTTTGTAATAACTCTCCTTAATTAATGCAGGGCATTACTACAAATATATATCCTGTAGAATCCAGAATGTACCTGATCTTTACGCTGCCTTCTCCTACATCTTGGACTCTCAACCGCCCCACATCCCCCGATGAGTACTCAGCATCCGTGCCCAAAGGAGACCCCGAAGAGCTGTTTCAGGCATTCGAAATGAGAAACCACAAACAAAAAAGAAACACGAACATGTTCTTCTATTAAATTGAGGCCAAAATTAATTCACATCAAATAAAAGAGAGGAAAAAAAAATATAAAGTATAAACCAAGGAATAAAAAAACCACGTAGAATTAGAAATAGTTCATCTTCTCCATTTTCTTAGTTACCAAACACTAAGTAACAGAATCACTTACAAATTCAAACGAATCGTAAGCCTAACCTTCGTTCTAATTGTTCAATCAGGGAAAAAAATACCCACAAGAAATCTAATTCATTGTTATTTTTTTCCCTTTAATTTTCTTGTGAACCAAACAGAAGGTTAATCAGTTTCGAAAAAATGATACCTAGTGATGTTCATGAAGCCATAGCTCCCAATGAGTCGACCCACCTCGAACGAGTCAGAGTTCGTGATCAGATTCAGACTTGCCCTGCAGCACAACCGAGTCGTCCGAGTTCTGCTTAGTGAGTAGGGTTTGTGGATGCGGCGAAGCGGAAAGAGGCAATGGCCGGGTGGTGCGAGGAGCATGGTCGTTTGCCGAGCCACCTGTTTGCCTTTTCAGTTCTTCTGAAGAAAATGGCGCCAAGTGGTTGGTAAGGTCGTTAGGGATGGAGAGGATAAGAGAGGTTCTCCTTGGGAGGGAATTCATTGCGGTTATACAATCAGCAGTAACTTTTGTATTTCCAATGATCAGGTGCCACCTCAACACCATACAATTTTTTTTTTGTCAAACAATATATTTTGTTAGTTTAGATGTTAAATTGTAACTGTCATTGCAAAGGCTCAACTATTTTCCAGCACTGTGGTATATGACCACTTGCCACATCATTTGAACCCATGTAACTTTGTAACCCTTCTATCACTCGCACAACTTACTACTTTAAACTATAGTTGGTCAAAAAAAAAAAAAAACAGACAAAGAACTAGGTTAGTGTTGTAAAATATAGCGTGAATTTCACACATGTGATTGTATGAGGAAACAAACCAAAATAGACTTTGGTGACAACTATTGAAAGTCATAAGTGAAAAAGTCTCAAGGAGGTTAAACTTTTCTTCATAGATGTAAAGTTGTGTCGGATCCAAACTTCTATATATAGAGGTATGTGTTGGATCAAAAATTTCTTCTGACTCATCTGATTTGTTGAATTCTCTTCATGGTTTGTAGGTTCTTTTACGCGTCCAGTGCTTATATTCGCCCTGAATTTAAACAGTTGGATACTAAAGTGATCTTGGAGTTTGATGCTTGGCCTATAGAGATTTCTTCTTCTACTGAATGCTTTTGCATTTATTGTTGAAAACTGAAATAGAAAGGAACGAAGTTACCCGAACAATGTAGAAGCCTTGAGTAATGAATGATTTTTGGGATGAGTCGCGAACTAGCTCACTCTCTTTAAGACGTTTCGCATCTCTGCCCAAAGTGTGCAAGCAGTTCACAAACACCACGTCGTCCCTAGGATAAAACAGCCCAGAATCTTCTTCTTCTGATAAGGTTATTCCTTGCACACTGGAAGAACCCTCGAACTTGCACCTTTTCAATATGTTGCTATTGAACCAATATATATAAAACTTATATTTTTTCACTTCTCAATGTTCTGCAAGTTGCCTGACATATATATGTATATTATATATCTAAAGAGACATGTTTGACTAATATATATACATACATATAATATTTATGAAGAGACGTTTTTGGACTCATAAATATGATGAAACTAAACGGACGAAATCAATGCAAATAGACGTTGGGGTGTAAACCGTAAGAATAAAAAAATAAAACGGGCGAGATCGAAACGGAAAACAAAATCAAAATAGAATGATTATGGAAGGATTATGGATAAAGACTTGTTCTTCTTCTCTATACAGAGAAGGAATCTCAAAATATATTTATGTGGTGCCAATTATTCCTTATTAATTGATAAAATCAACAATTACCAATTATATAATTAATATTTCTAATAAAACAAAACATAAATATATACAAACATTTAAATAAAAACATAATTGCTCTAACAAGTGCTGACATGGCCAATGGGATGAGAGTTTTTTATTTTTGTTTTTATGGTTGAAGGGATGAGAGAGCCGCGGGGTTTTTATACGTTAAACGAATCAACGAAGGCGCGAGAACGACAACTCGTACGCTGTCGTTTGGTTTCTGCACTGTTCAATCTTGCTTGGAGAGAAAGATTGGGCTTTAAATTTAAAGCCCAATCTCGAAACAAAAGCCCAATTTTGGTACCAAAAGACCAATGAAAGCCCAATTCTCTCGTCCCAAAAGCTCAGTAGAAGTCCAATATGTTGCTCGTACCAAAATCCCCGCGTCGAGTCTCGAGATTCTTGAGACTGGGACAGTAGAGCTGATGTTACTTCGAACCCTGCGAAGCTCCATCGCCGCCGTCCGATATTTCTCGGCAGAAGCGCATGAGGTAACGAAGGCGGTGGCCGCCACCGCAGCGAAAAGCTCGAGCAGCCTGCAGCGACCGGGACACACTGGGAAGGAGACTCTTGGGCAGTGCACTGGAGTCTAAATGGCAGTAACCTTGAAGGAGATGGAGGCATTGGCATCTCCGAAAATTTGAGTCGCATATTCCTTCCTGCTCAGCCTGCATACAATCATTGGCGATAAGGGAGGTGTTCGGCGAATATGGAAAAAAATAAAATCATTGTTCCCCAAAATGAATGATGCTGAGTACATATGCATGCTATCTTGACTTGTGAAACTCGAGCAGTTTGAAGAAGCTGGGAAACTGTATACTGAATGGGAGTCCGTTTTTGGGGACTCGTGATCCTAGGGTTTCAAATATACTTCTTGCAGCGTACATCAACGAAGACCAAATGAAAAAGGCTAAAACCTTTCATAATCTGATGGTGCGAAATGGCATAAAGCCGTGTTACAGTACTTGGGAGCTTCTTACTTGGGCTTATTTGAAACAAGAACAAGCGGAAAAAGCGCTAGAGTATTTCCAGAAAGCTGTTGGTAGTGTGAAGAGATGGGATCTTCACAAACGGTTGATTGGCGAAGTATTTGACAGGCTTCAGGACAAAGACCACATTCAAGGGGGTGAGGAACTATTGGTAAGAGAATAAAGAAACATAAGCAAAAAAACAATAAATAAATAATATTTAGAAAGGCACGATCGGTATGAAGTTAGCGATTATTACCGCACTGAATCACTAGCAAGGTAGCGACAATTTTGGGAAATAATCGTTAAAAAATTACCGATCGTAACATTTTCTATTTTATTTATTTATTTTATGTTTTTTTAATTGAATTTTCTTTTCTTCCTACGTTACTTTATTTAGATTCAAATACCATTTGATTTAAATTGATATCCTCATTTCCCGTGCACCAAGCCATTTTCAGTTTGCGCAGTGAATTCTACCTCGTTTTGATGCGTGCGTCCAACCTCGTTTTACATAACATAAGCCCGCTAGTTTTTTATATGAACTGACCTTGCCTCATTGTTCTTGTGCCTAAGTTCGCCTCATTCTGCATGCGCGGAGTCTGCTTCATTTTGTGTGCATCAAGGCCGCCTAACACCCATGTTTTTTTGTCAAAAATTCAATTTTTTTAATTTTTGCGAAATATTATATGTGAGCATTAAGGAAAATTTTATAAAACATTTCAAAGCGGTTTTAGAATTTATTGAACAATATATGTATATTTAGTATAATACCTAGGCTGAAAACAAAGAAAACAAGTGAAGATGTATTAAGGCCCCAAACATTGTTAAATGGGGTTCCACCCTCAAGAATATTAACTTTGAAACCGGGTGGCAACTGCAAAAGCTACTTCAGTTTGGGATTAGGAAGGGAGAAGTTTCAACGGCCCTAGCTGAATTTGTATGGCCGGCTGTATCTATCGGGCGCAACAGAAAGTCTTACTTTAATTTTTAAAACTTCCCGATGAGGCGAAGGCAAAAATAAATAGTTTGTGTGTTTGGGTTCACCTCGTTCTACATGTGAGGTGTTCGTATTGTTTTGCTTGCAAGGTCGCCTTTTTTTATGTCGAGCCCGCGTTATTTTGGAGTGTACGGAGCCAGACTCGTTTTACGCGTGCAGGAATGCCCTCGATTTGTGTGATGAATCCCTCCTCATTTACCGTGCACGAGCTCGCCTCGTTTTGCGCGCCAAAAGCCTACCCCATTTTCTATGATTAGAGTCCGCCTTGTTTACCTCGATCTACATGAGCTGAGTTAACCTCGTTTTGCATGCATCAAACCTGCCTAATACCCATGTTTTTTGACAAAATTGCAAATTTTTATTTTCACAAAATATTTTTCCTGAGTATTAAGTTAAACTTTTTAAGGAATTTGAAAGTAGTTTTACTGTTTATTGAGCAACAAATGTATAATTACTAGAATATTTGAGCCAGAAAATGAAAAAATAATTGAAAAACATAGTGGTGAGGCCTAGAAATGGGGTTCGACCCTCAAGAATCTCAATGGAAAGTCTCACCTTAATTTTCAAAACTTCATAGTGAGGCGAATGTGAATATAAATACATTGAACGGTGATTTACATACGAATTTGCAAAATCGACTGAAAACCGTGAATGTTAATCCACGTTTTTTGTAAAAAATTTAAATTTTTTATTTTCTCGAAATATTTCACGTGGGCATTAAGGAAATCTTTATAATGTATTTGGAAGTGGACTTACGATTTATTGAGCAACAAGTGTATATTTAGAAGAATATTTAAGTCGAAAAGTAAAAAAAATAAGTGAACAATATAAAGATGTTAAAAGGTATATTTAGTGTATATTTTTTAATTTAAAAAAAAATTAGAGATGTTAAAATAAATTTTAGGTGAGGCTTAAACGAAAAATAATAAAATTTTCTTTTGTTAAATAGTCTTTCATCCTCTTTTGGTTGACAAAGAGAGTTCTATTAATATATTGTTTAGATTTAGATATAAAAAAAAAGGTTCACATATCTTTAAATTTGGGTTTTAAATAGTTGATTACAAGTGTTTAAATACGAATTATAATAGATTTTGCATGAAAAAGTATATTTTGAAGACCATGAATAAGATAGTTTGCGCATGTGCTACCGATGTGGAAATATGAATTATAATAGATTCTGTACGGAAAAGTATACTTTAAGAACAATGGAAAAGTATACTTTATAGTAGATTTAAATACAAATTATAATTGATTTTGCACAAAAAAGTATACTTTAAGAACAATGGAAAAGCTACCATTTAATCGGCTTCCACTGAAATGGACATGCACTACCGCTGTGGATTAAAGGATCATTGGTCATGCGTATGCCGAGCTACCCATGAGGCAATTGTCAAGTATCATTCCCGTCGTAAGTCTAACTTTGCTCATGTGGAGCATCCCGAAGATGTTACTACATCCATGGAGATACCAGATTTTCAGGAGGCATCAGCTCCTATGGACGAATAAGTTTTATTCTTCTAGACATGTTTTTAGGGTGTTTTTACCCCTAGTGGCCGAACCCAGTAGGAGTGGCCGAACCCAGTAGGAGTGGCCGGACCCCCCCTAATTTTTAAGTCTATGGTTTAATTTTTAGACAATTTTTTCTAAGTATTTGGAACAATTTGTTTGGTTTTGGTTTGTTTTGAATTATGGATAATTATTTTATGGATATTATTTCTCGAATTGATGAATTGAATGAATGGAATTATATTATGCATGTGACCAATTCAATCAAATTATTTCTAAGTATGCCTAGTGGGGAAGTTAGTTGTCTGGCTAATAGTGCTACTACGCACACCATATTGCGTGAGTGACACTATTTTACTAACTTCGTACCTAAGAAGGCACCTCTGACAACGCTCTCAGGATCATCCAACTTGATTGAAGGATACGGAAAGGCCCGTATCATGTTGTCTAGTGGTTTTGTCTTAACCATTAAAAAGGCCCTCTATTCTCCACATTCTGGAAAAACGTTGATGAGTTTTAGAGATATTCAAGATAATCAATATCATATTGAAACCACTGAAGAGAATGGTTCTGAATTTCTTTGTATCACTTCTTACGAGTATGGCCAAAAGCATATTCACGAGAAGTTGAAACGTCTCCCGGGTCGGTTGTACATCACAATCATTTGCGGCATAGAAGCCCACCATGTGGCTGGCTCTGTGCCTAAGTTCCAGAGCACTTTGTTGCTTTGGCATGAGCGTATGGGACATCCCAAACGTGACATGATGTGTCGTATTCTCAAACCATCACATGGGCATCATTTACCTCCTTATGTTGGTTTTCCGCCATGCAAAGATTATTCTTTGGGGAAGTTGAATACTCAACCCTCAATTACAAATATTATTCACAACCCTCCTAAGCTTCTTCAGAGGATCCAAGGGGATATTTGTGGACCTATCCAACCAACATACGGACCATTTAGATACTTTATGGTGTTGGTTGATGCATCGACACGTTGGTCACATGTCTATTTACTGTCTATACGCAATGCTACATTTGCGAAACTTCTAGCACAAATTATTAAGCTAAGGGCTTACCACCCTGATTATCCGATCAAGTCGATTCGACTGGATAACACTAGAGAGTTTACATCATAGAATTTTGACAATTATTGCGTGTCAGTAGGGATTGAAGTCGAAAACTGCCTTGCAGAAGCTTTCATAAAACGCCTTCAATTGATAGCTCAAACTTTGGTTATGCGAACCAAATTGCTGGTATCTATCTGGGACTATGCAATATTGCACGTAGCTATCCTAGTCTGCCTGAGGCCCACCGCTACCTAACCCCATTCACCGTTATAGTTGGTTACTGTATACGAGCCTGACGTCTCACATTTACTGGTGTTTGGGTGTGCAGTCTATGTGCCAATAACGCCGTCACTATGTACCAAAATGGGTCCTCAGAGAAAAATGCGAATCTATGTCGGTTATGATTCGCCATCAATTATTCGCTATTTAGAGCCATCGACACGATATCTCTTTACTGCACGTTTTGTGAATTATCACTTTGATGAGACAGTTTTCCCGTCGTTAAGGAGAGATAAGCATGCTAACGTTCCTAGAGAACACCGCGAATTGTCGTGGTATACTCCCACTATGTCTCATTTAGATCCCCACACTGCCTAGTATGAAACTAAAGTGCGACAAATTATAAATCTTCAAAGCATTGCTCAAAGCATGTTCGAAGCTTTTACTGATCTAGCTAAGGTGACAATATCACATATACCTACTGCAAACGAACATACAAGGATAGACGTACCTCAAGTACGCCATAACACTGCCTAAGAAGGCTAAACCATCCCCAAAGGTGGGGAGGCCATACCTTCCATGCCGCTCGGTACATTGGCAGCTGGGCAATCATCTGCTCCAACCCAGAAGCGTGGCTGACCCCTTGGTTCAAAGGATTCACAACACCGGAAGAGGAAAACGGCACAAACTAGTGACCCTAGTCTGAATCCGACCATTGCACACTCATGTGTTCCAACACATGAGGTTATTCTAGATTACGGCGATGTCTTAGATGAGACAACCCGACCTCCCGAGAATCGCGAGATTTTGGTCCACTACGCAATATTGGATGAGGTTTAGAATTATAATGAGATGATCATCGACAATGCATTTGTGTACACAGTAGCTACTGACATCATGCTTAGCGATGACATTGAACCACGTTCGTTTGATGAATGCCGACGTAGAACTGATTGGTCAAACTGGAAACAAGCAATCCAGGTTGAACTCGATTCGCTTGCGAAACATAAGGTGTTTGGACTTATAGCTCCTACCCCACCACCTGTGAAGCCGTGGGCTACAAGTAAATTTTCGTGAGGAAGTGTAATGAGAAAAATGAAATAATGCGATACAAAGCACGCCTCGTAGCGCAAGGCGTTTCTCAACGCCCTCGAATTGATTACGAGGAGATGTATTCCCCCGTAATGGACGTCATAACGTTCTGTTACCTTATTAGTTTGGTAGTTTTCGAAAAACTGAATATGTACCTTATGGACGTGGTAACCGCGTATCTCCAAGGGGATCTAGATATAGAAATCTACATGAAAGTTCCAGAAGGACTTCCATTGACTGGTTCAAATAGTTCTAGACCATGGAGCACTCTCTCTATTAGATTGAGGAGATCACTCTACGGATTGAAACAATCCAGGAGGATGTATGATCTTCTGAGTTAATATTTGACAAGTCAGGGTTATGTGAACAACGAATTATGCCCATCCGTGTTCATAAAGAAGTCACATTCTGAATTTGCGAACGTTGCAGTTTAAGTCGATGACATGAACCTCATCGGAACTCCCGCTGAGCTTGAGGAAATTGCCGTCCACTTGGAATCGAAATTTGAGATGAAAGATGTTGGGAAAACTCGATATTGTCTCCGCCTGAAGATCGAGCATTGTTCGAATAGAATCCTAGTACATCAATCGAACTTCACCCAAAAGGTGTTGTGACGTTTTAATGAGGATAAAGTGAAGCCTTCGAGTACTTCTATGATCGTTCAGACTCTAGATGCTAAACGAGATCCCTTCCATCCCAATGAGGATGAGGAAGAGATTTTGGTACCTGAAGTTCCATACCTAAGTGCAATTGGGGCTTTATTGTACTTGCCTCCATGCACTAAACCCGACATTTCCTTCGCTTTTAATCTTTTGGCTAGATACAGCAATGCGCCTACACTCAGACACTGAAATGGTGTTGAAGACATTTTCACTACCTCAAGGACACGACGGATTTGGGCTTATTCTGCACCCACGAATCCTCGAGAGGAACCATCTCGGGTTGATTCTCGCCTTGTTGGTTATGCAGATGCTAGATATCTATCTGACCCACATAGTGTATGTTCTCAAAGGGGCTATGTCTTTACTGTTGGAGACACCGCTAAATCTTGGAGGTCTACCAAGCAAACGCTAGTTGCAACTTATCGAACCATGTTGATATCCTCGCCCTACATGAAGCATTGCATAAGTTCTTTTGGTTAAGAGCAGTCATAGAACATATTTAAAGCACTAGGGGTTTTACTACTGTCATTGACCTTTACCAAGATTTACCCAGGACAACTTGGCTGATCTCTTTACCAAGTCATTGCCCAAGTCTACTTTTTAGAAGCTCATCCAAGGAATCGGTATGTGTAAATTACCTGAATTGAATTGCTTGTAGTTCTCTTATTTGGAAGTTATGTCTAACTCAGGGGGAGTATCTTGAAGCATACTCACTTGATCTTAATGTACTCTTTTTCCTAAGATTAGGAGCATTTTTTCCCACTGGGTTTTTGCTACCTAACGAGGTTTTGATGAGGCACCCATCCTGGGATGATCATACTCCGTTGAGATCACTACTTTGGTCCTGTTTGATGTTTGTTTTAGACATTATGCATACTTCTCACTTTTCTCCTTAGGCTATAGGTTTTCACCTGCCTTCGGTTTTACCATAGCGAGGTTTTGTGAGTTTTACTACCAATGCATACTTTCTTTATATTTGAGACTCGCATTCACCCGTTGTGCCACCGACTTCATCAACTTTTCTACCTTATCTGCTGAAGATCCGATGCGATGTTTTGTTTGAGTATTTACACACTCAAAGGGGAGTGTTGCAGTCATATTTAGAATAGAAATGTGATTATGTGAATCCTAGTGTATCTAGGGATATCTTTGAATATTCTCTTTAGTAGTTAATATCCTATTATAGATGTAATCCTATAACGGTAAGAATTTAACCTA
>JAOTRO020000016.1:2562102-2575504 GCA_028566515.2 Pyracantha coccinea | reverse complement strand
GATTGTTCTTGCGTGGACATTCGTTGCGCGTGGACGAATCAAGCATGACGGGGGAGAGTGAGCATGTGGAAGTTAATAGCGGCCTGAATCCGTTCTTGTTTTCAGGAACCAAGGTGGTCGATGGATATGGTGAATTGCTTGTGGCTTCAGTTGGCATGAACTCTACGTGGGGCGAAATGATGAGCTTGATCAGCCGTGACACCAGTGATCAGCAGACACCATTACAAGCGCGGCTAAGTAAACTAACCCCGCTGATGGCAAAGATTGGCTTGGGTGTTGCATTCTTAGTTTTCGTGGTCTTGGTAGCGCGTTACTTCACAGGCAACACGAAGAACAAGAGTGAATTTGGTAAGTTTGAGGGCAACAAGACAAAGATTGATGATGTGGTGAATGCTGCGGTGGACATGGTAGCAGTTGCAGTTATTATTGTTGTGATTGCAATTCCTGAAGGCTTCCCGTTGGCTGTCACTCTGACTCTTGCTTATTCGATGAAGAAGATGATGGCGGACCAAGCATTGGTAAGGAGGCTCTCTGCTTGCGAAACTATGGGATGTGCCACCGTAATTTGTACAGACAAGACGGGCACACTGACGCTCAACGAGATGAAGGTTACAAAGTTTTGGCTTGGACAGGAATCTGTGGAAGATGATGCTGGTTATTCATCAATTTCTCATTATCTTCTTGATTTAATCCGAGAGGGAGTAGCATTTAACACAACTGGGAGTGTTTATAGGCCTAGTTCAGGATTGGGATTTGAGTTTTCGGGCAGTCCTACTGAAAAAGCCATTCTTTCATGGGCTACTCTGGAGCTGCAGATGGAAATGGAAGAATTGAAGAAGCAATGTGTCATTCAACATGTTGAAGTCTTCAATTCGCATAAGAAACGAAGTGGGGTTTTGATGAGAAGGAAGGCGGACAATACTACCCATGTACATTGGAAAGGAGCTGCAGAAATGATACTAGAAATATGCTCGAGTTACTATGATGTGTCTGGTGTCATGAAAGATCTGAATGATGATGAAAGGTTGAAGTTTGAGGAGATTATTCGAGGCATGGCAGCAAGCAGTCTCCGATGCATTGCTTTTGCACACAAACAAGTTCAGGATAAGCACATTAATGATGAAAAGAAGTACGAAAAGCTCAAAGAAAGTAGCTTGATCCTCTTAGGATTGGTAGGTCTAAAGGATCCATGTCGGTCAGGAGTGAGGGAAGCAGTAGAAGCTTGCCAGTTAGCTGGGGTGCAGGTGAAAATGATCACCGGCGACAATGTTTTCACCGCTAAAGCAATAGCTAGCGAGTGCGGGATACTCCGGCCTGACCAGGAAACCAAGGAAGCAGTGGTAGAAGGTGTAGAATTTCGCAACTACACGCCGGAGCAAAGAATGCAGAAAGTTGATGGAATTCATGTGATGGCGAGGTCTTCGCCATTTGATAAGCTTCTGATGGTGCAGTGCTTGAAACAGAAAGGCAATGTAGTAGCTGTGACAGGTGATGGCACGAATGATGCACCCGCACTCAAAGAAGCGGACATAGGACTCTCGATGGGGATTCAGGGAACGGAAGTGGCCAAGGAGAGCTCAGACATTGTCATTTTAGATGACAATTTTGCAACTTTGGTGACTGTTTTAAGATGGGGAATAGGAGTTTACGCCAACATCCAAAAGTTTGTTCAATTCCAACTGACAATAAATGTTGCAACTCTTGTAGTCAACTTTGTGGCAACTGCCTCAGCTGGGGAAGTACCTTTAACAGCGGTCCAGCTGCTGTGGGTGAATCTGATTATGGACACAATGGCGGCTCTGGATCTCACCACCGATAAGCCTACCAAAGAGCTCATGGCAAAGCAACCCGTGGGTTAGACGGATCTTGTGATCACCAACATCATGTGGAGGAACCTTCTAACCCAAGCTTTTTTCAAGATAGTTGGGCTCTTGATCTTGCAGTTCAAGGGCAGATCAATATTTGGTGTTAGTGAGAAGGTAAACAACACATTGATCTTCAATATATTTGTGCTTTGCTAAGTGTTTAATGAGTTTAATTCAAGAGATATGGAAAGGATCAATGTCTTCAAAGGGAGTCAGCGTAACAGGCTGTTTTGGGGCATCGTCGTCGTAACAATTGCATTTCAGGTGGTTATGGTGGAACTTCTGAGCAAGTTTGCAGATACAGAGCGGTTAAGTTGGGGACAATGGGGTGCATGCATTAGCATTGTGGCCATATCTTGGCCAATTTGTTGGGTTTTCAAGTTCATACCAGTTCCTGCTAAGCCAATATTCGGCTGTCGAATAGCAATAGCAAACGTGGGTTAGAGCAGCTGGCCGAATCAAAGTCCCTGTAACATTGCACCCAAGTTCAAACCACCCCCCACTCCGTAAATTCGAGTAATATAGAATGCAGTGTGTAATATTATGGAGTAGTCAAATAAAATTGAGACGGGGCATGGTTGAAGGTAACGAGTATGGGTGGTTTTGGATGGGTGGCGCGGGATTGTGGTGGCAGAGTCGGAGGCAGTAAGAGCTGCGCTAATGGTATGTGTGGAGAAAGAATGCTGGTTCTCACATCTAAGAATGTTCAGAACTCAATCTGTAATCCAAGAAATTTAGATTTGATCATGCTTTTCTTTTGGATTCAACACCTTAAATCATAGCCAGTGCATACAATAGAGGAAGGTTTTGACAAAATTAAAGGCATAGCAAAATCTATGTTCTATAGAAGAAAACCACAGTATGATACAATGCGCCACGGGCATGCACAAATGCAGCGATGCAAGATGCAATTTCGGGGTGTTAATTACAGTCGAGGCGAGTATCGTTTCTCTGCACCAATGCCTCACATGGTTTTATTTGAAACTGGTGAGAGAATCTTAGGGAAATCTTGATCACACAAAGGAGACTAATTAGCGATCAAGTAATCTTGATCGCACAAAAGAGACTAAATTAGCTACCTCCCAAACAAACAGTGCAAGTACACTATGATGCATCAGCTCCATCTAAGCTGGAACTGCTTCTGGGACTTTGTCGTTGTCCGCAGGAACCAAACTATCATAGTAGTCGACAAGCACCTTCCAGCCATTAGGGCACATGAATCCTTCGGGAGGGTTCTCTTTGTTCCTTGCAAGCGTTCGCATCTGTCATAGTAATTTGCAGCTTGTTTTAGATAAAACAAACTTATACACTTAAACGCAATGTGTTTTTCTTTAAATACTATGAATGGTTGATTATAACAGTAAAGAAACTTGTTCGATATAACATTAAAAGGACATGTACCTTTGTGCCGGATATGAAAAGGAAGTCCTGAGGCCTTGAGGGATCAAAAAATGCCATTTTACCTTGAGTTTTATCATAAGCAGCAACCTGCGAGGGAATAACTTAACGATCACCAAATATATCATAGAAGAAGGACAAGAAGTATCATAGCCATATAATTTACGTACCTTGAAGGGAAGGATGTTAAGTCTCTCCAGTCCAGGTGCCATACTTAATACTTTCTTGCCATGATCGGCATCATACAGATCTCTCTTCTCTGTTGGATGACCCATCCCTGCAGGGTCCCGACCAACAATGTAAAAGTTAGCGCCTGCATTAATCCTAGCCTTTGCGTGCCACTGCACCTCAGTTGGGCCAGCATAGTGCATGGGAGAGGGGAATATGGAAACCACGGTCGTCTCAGGATCAAGAACACCATCCTCAAGAACCTGAGGGAACATTAGATGATATCAAACAGAATCAGTATTTGGCTAAGGACAGGCAGTTCTATACAACATGTATCGGTTCTAGCATCACTGCACACAATTTAGTTGGGGCTTTCAACAAGCAAAAAGTTTCTATACCTTCTCATGTTGTTTCATTCGCCAACTAAGTGGAACGTCATCTGCCTTTGTATAGCCTCCCAATGGATGAAGCAAGAGAACGGGGTTCTTGTATCCCATCTCAAGAAGCCGACGACGGGTATCGGTCATCAGCAAAGCATGTCCATTGTGAACAGGATTTCGCAACTGAAACGCAAATACAGCGTCAGCATTGCGCTTTGTAAATTCATCACGGAGTTTTGCAGGAGACAATCGGAAGCGATCAAGGCCATCATTGTACTTTATAGGTTCTAGAACCTCCAGGTCACCTCCAATCAGCCAGTTTCCTGCATTGGTTATGGCTTGATCAACATAAGGCAAACCAGGGGCAGTTGTTCCCCAAGCGCGGGCAATCCGTTCTTCTTTATGGTGCTTATAGATCTCAAGACTGATATGACCAAATAAATAAAATAGCGAGGTATAAGAAACCATGGTAAGTAATGGGATAGGATGCACAATTTTCATACAGTAACTACAATTTGAATCCAAAAGGAGCAGAACATGTTCGCATACTCAGGTTTTATCGTCAGACACATAAACAAGAAAGTAGAGTACTACACTTCCCCAACTTTTCCCCCCTACCACCATAGCATTATCACACTGTGTTCTACGACATGGTATGCATCACATGATGACATAGATATACATATACAACCAGTAATAGGACAGAAAAATACGACATGCAAACTACGTCATTGCAAGGAAATCGCAACAATGTTGTAGAACCCAATGTTATAATGCCACGATGGTGATGATAAAAGTTGCACTGAAAACTTAGGTAACGTGTTGGCAGATATTTTAAGGAAAGAGGAGTATAAATATAGAACGGCCATAAGATCAAACAGGGAAAACAATAACAAATGAGAACGAGTAAACACCACAAAAGTACCATGTCAGGATTTTCCTAAACTTCATCGGATGTTACAACAAACTAATGAAACACATATCCTTAGCCACTTCCAGGTCCCAATAAATAAATAAAATATACATATATAAGGTACGAAGAGACAACAAATTTAATTCAAATGCTTAATGTAGAACACAATCAAATGCACTGCATCAGTAAATATACGATGATCTAATATTTTCTAAGGTGTGTACAATTAAGAAACAACCGTCATTTGAGCAATAAAAGATTAAAGCAAAGCTTTCAATTTCAATTATTCCCCAATTGTTCTTTAGAAATATGTAGAGCTTGAATGACAAGAGAAAAGATATCATAATATTTCTATCGCTCAATCAAGTGTAACTCAAAATGTTCAAAAATGCATGGTCACTAACTATTAGGTTTAATATCAAAAGTGGAAGAATAAGTTACTATGTCGTTAGGGCTCACTCAAACGAATCTAACTTCTAACATCCACAAAACATCTTTCTCATCACGTGAGATGCGATAAGAGACCACATAGACCATTTGGATGAGAGATTTTTTTAGTGTGTCGAGAACAAAATTAGATGCACTAAGTGTAGTAATGCAATTATTTAGACATTTAAACAAAATTTAAACCAAACAATAAAGTTTTTGTTGCCATTTGGATAAAGTTTTTATTGCTTTTTTGTGGGTGGGGAGGGGGGGGGGGGAGCGTTACGTAAATCTACCATAGGTAGTTTGTATGTTTGTAGTGGCCCGCAAAAATTCATATTTACCATTAAAACTTAACATTTTTTTAATAAATGATATTGTCTATAAAAAGAGAAGGAGAACTTCGTCTTACCATGAACTAGAAATAATATAAATTTAACTTGTTTTTTACGAGAGCGTTTCACCACAATTTAGTTAAATTCCTCTTCTCTTATAAGTGAGCAATCTTAAGTTCAATTCTCAACAAATACAAATTTGAACTACATTATTACTAATTGTGAGGCTAATCCCATCTCCATTAAAAAAACAAAGATTATAAATGTTATTCGTGCTTCAACAATTTCATTATGCTTTTACCTCCTAATTATAGAAAATTTGAAATCCAAAAATATATCTTTTAAAGTTTCAATAACAATTCGCTATAAAATATAAGAAAACACAAGCTCTGAAAAGAGAATAGAAGAGCATCTTACTCTTTCAAAATAGCGATCAGATTATCATCCGAGTCGACCAGCGCGACCCGGGTCGACTCGCCGATACGGCGTTTCTGCGCGTCGTCGATGGCCAGGACTATCGGCACCGACATATTCACGACCGACCCGTCATCGAGTCGGAGTGAATTGAAATGAAGAGTTTGGAGGAACTCGGATTCTCTCATGAATCCGCGGAGAGGGCTCGACCAGCCTTCGCTGATCACGTGAACCCATTGGAGGTCGATCCTTGAAAGCTTGATTCTCGGCAGCGCCGCCGCCTCTTTCTTCGTCTCGCCCTTCTTCGACTCATGGACGAAGAGCTCGACGAGCTTCCCGCCGTCCGGCTTGATCAACCCGTTTGAAATTTGGAGCCTCTGGAGTGTCCTGGGCTTGGACCCGAGATGGGTTGAGAGCTTGAGGGCCGGGAAGAAATGGGTAGTTGAAGTTTTGGGGAAAGAGTGAGAGGGGTAGGGGGTTTTGACGAAAAGGGTGGCCATGGACGCCATTGAAGGAGGTGACCAAGGTCGAAAGGCCTCTGTTTTTAATTTTTGGCTCTGCGGCTCTGTGCTTCAAGGGAGCAGATATTAGTTAGGGGTTTATAATTAAGTAGATAATAATGGGGGATTATTTTGTGGATTAAAAAAATGAATGAATCAAAGTGTAATCTGACGGGCAGGGATTATCAAATTCAGGAATGGTGCGATTTGAGTGGGAAAGTATGGATTTAGGGCTTTAATTTATAAGGAGGGATTAGGTACGAATCTTGGTATTTAGCAGAGGATGAACCTGGACGCCTTATTGGATATAGGAGTTTTTTGTTGGTTTCTTTTTCTTTTTTTTTTTTTTTGTTGTAATTGCTTAGCAGTTTCGGAGTCGTATGTAACTGATGAGGTGAGGTGAGTTTGCCTTTATTAATAAAAAAAAAAAACAATGAATGTTATTCTTCTTCCTTCCTTTCTTTTTTTTTTGTCGAAGGATAAATAAACGTTTACATCTTCAGCAAGAATATTAAAAAGAAATTCAGGGTTATAAGCATTCTTCGGGATTGAACCACCACGCGAGGTAGCTTAGGAAGCCACTGCATGGGCAGCGAGGTAGCCACTCCGCTGAACATACAAAAACTTGATGCCAAATTCTGAATATCAAAATGAAGCACCAAAGCTGCACGAATTGCAGCCGCTTCCACCATAGCTGCATCATTGAAAAACTCACCTCCCACCCCACCAGCCATCTGCAAAAGTTTCGCAAAATCTCACACCACCCACCCATGGCCACCTAACGTTGATTTCCCACGCCATGCCCCATCACAGTTAATTTTCAAAGTCCCAAAACTAGGACGTTTCCATCGAACTTGTTGCGCAGCAAAAACCGAAGTTGAAGGTTTCCGGCAGCGCTCATTCTCCCTTAATAACCACTAACATTTTCCCACATCAACATTAGTTGAAATAACAAAAAAGAAAAAAGGAAAAAAAATAATCGAAAACTTCATTTTAATCCTTAAAAAAGATGAGTTTTAGACTATAACCTTACGTAAGATTAAAATACAATTTTAGTCCCTAGTACATTTAATTATAGCATTTATTAGTTATATTTTAATGTTTTATTTATCTTTTTTTAATGTATTAATTACATTTAAATTTAATTTTTATTTCATTCTTCATAATATATTTTAGTGTCTACATTTAAGCAGCTAATTTTTTATAATATATATTCCGATAACAATTTTTTATGTTCTTCATTTAGATACATTAATGTATTTGAATATTTCGGTATATTCATCGGTACAAACATATAGGTACATCAATTCAATATAATGCCTTTCCTTACGTACATTTTGGTACACATATTTGAGTATTGACTTTTAGGTACATTAATTCAATAAATTATATTTCGTACGTACATTTTGGTACATACATTTCAGTATTGACATTTAGGTACGTACATTTTGGTACATACATTTCGGTATTGACATTTAGGTACATACATTTCTTCGGTATTGACATTTAGGTACGTACATTTTGGTACATACATTTAGGTATTGAAATTTCGGTACATACATTTCGGTATTGACATTTAGGTACATTAATTCAATATAATACATTTTGGTGCATACATTTATGACACACCCTGACTCGGAATGTCCACTAGGATGCCGAATCGAGCTGTGCTGGCCGACATCCGGAAGGCGACGAAGCCATAAAGTGTAGTAATGTGTAAAATGTGGGTAATTTTAAACCTAAGAGTGTCCAAATACCAGAGTGCGCTGGTGAGCAGGTATGAATTCATTCACCATGATACAAAGGGTAAGTACAGTAAGATAAGAAAATGATCATACCATCATAAGAAGCCACCTGAACCGGGGAGTTCCGTAAATCTTCGTTGATATGAAAACCTCGCTACTAGGACCTGGATGGTGCAAAATAGAGAATGTGAGTGAGCGAAAACCAAGCTTTTCAAGAATCATTCACTTATCAAAAGTAATAACCCACCATCATGAAACTTACATGGTTTCCAGAAAATCATGCTACGTATAAGTATGAAATCAAATGTATACTAACAGTAAATCCAGAAGTATACCACGACACCACATCTCATCAGCAATATAAACAATCATGTGCTCAATACTCCATATTAGCATGCAAGTCGGAGTCACCTCTTGTGACCTGTACGACTGCACTCATATCTCATCAATCAGTGCTAGCATATCAGTCGGAGTCACCTCTAGTGACCTGTACAACTGTATTAATATCTCATCAATCAATGCTAGCATATCAGTCGAAGTCACCTCTAGTGACCTGTACGATTGTACTCATATCTCATCAATTAATGCTAGCATATCATAGACGCACTCATAGCATAACGTACTTCGAAAATAACATGTAATATCTTTGGGTCAAGCTCAAACAACAAATAACTAATTAAATAAGTAAATACAAATACTAACGTAGAACAACTTACTTGTTTACCTACTTAACGAACCCAACAAATAAGTTATTAATATTACAGTCTGCAGTCCACAATACTGACAATTCACTGTTGTCTTGATAAATAACCAACAATTCTCGAGGGTGCAATATTACCATCTTGCCCTTCAATGGGAAATACACACACACGCCTCGATCGTACTATTTCACTACCTTCTTAGGCAACATCGTCAATAACATAAATTTTCTACATCACAATCTCAATTATTTGAGTACTTGATCACTATACCCTTCTGTAAATCTCATATTAAGCGTAAACATGTCGATACGACTGTAGCTTCTGAAACATTTAACCACCAACAGGTAAAGTTCGTTTAATAGAGTATTTGTTGGGTGATTGAGAATTTAATGTTCGCGATTAATTGTCAATGTTCTAGTAATTCCTCTAGACAATTTGCTTAATTTGAGAAAATAATAATAATAATAATATGCCAAGTGATAAAACATCATCATCATCACCATATATATAAGATACCTCATACTGAAAGTGTATGATGATATGTCCTAACTCACTTAATACACAAGAAGTGATTATAACCATTCATACCTTTTCTTGATATCCCGCAAGTAACTTGAAAACAGTACCTAAGAACTCCAACCGAGATGGAATAGAACAGGCCAAAAGCGTTCAAGTATACATAAGTCTTTTACTGCATTAAATAGTAATACATTTGCTCAATCACGATAACACCCTATAGTGCAATTATAAAAGTTGATTTAGTTCTCCCACTGCCGCTGTCAAAATTTAATCGATTTCAATTGAGAGTATATATGAAAAGTCCAAGATTGATAAAGCTCTCTAACATGTTTCTCAATTAAAGATGATAACACATGACTCTAGTCATGAATAAGATGGTTCATTTCGAACAGTTCTAATTGTCAGGAAATAAAAGCAACATTCCGTCATGTTGCCACAGCCTAGTCGAAACATCCAAAGAATACATCATACAAGATTCTGAGAATACTAGAGTCAACCAAAGGTGTAAAATAGGGATAAAATGAGACTTCAGTTGTCAAAACTTTAATCATTTTCCAACACCCATTCTAATTCAACTTTCCTCGGTCGTAAGTGAGGAAAAACACTGTACTCGAAAGATTTGAGGTTCCTACAATTAAGCGTTTAGTCCTTGGTTGGGAAATTTTCCTAGTTGGTAAGCTTTGCAACTAAATTTCTCAATGACGTCAGAAACGTTCGATATGAAGCAAGGAAAATTTATGTAATGCTAAGAAGCGAGTCAATGATGTACATCACTTAACAATTTGGTGGCATCCAAGGTAAGATTTTGGGATATGGTGCCAAAAGTATGCGTCCTTGAAACTTACAATACTACTAGCCCACTCAACGACACGAACAAAAGGTCTTCACAGTTTCCTCAACACTCAAATCAATTTAATAGTGAGATATTATCCCATAATTCAATTCTACTATCTCCCTATGGAAGTGATCGAGAGGTGGCTAGTCGAAGAGGTTTCGTTTACCTAGGTAGGTGATAAGATAAAGCAACCATGAGTTAACTATTCTAATACTAAGCTTGCTCTTAAGCTTAACAATTCTAATTATTCAGCTCAAGCGAAATAGTTCATTGATCCTAGGAGAATTTGATAACTGCTTTTTGAATTTCTACTACTCCCAGGATATGACAACTTACATTCGCAAGCCTATTCTCATCCAATTAATAAGTATAACTACGAAAGCAAAATTTGGAATTAGTGTTGATTGAAAAATTCCAAAGCTGGAAAACACTTTGCTAAGGATCTACTTCTAAAAAGGACTTTATCAAGAGTCGATCTTCCTCCTGAAGATTCAGCATGAATAAAAATACATTTGAAGATATTAGTGCTAACAGGGACCAAAAATAATTGTCGCTCAGATGATATTCTATGAAATGCTACCACTTTAGCACCAGATTGTCGCCTTAGACATTTCAAGAATCTTGAAATACACGGTTATCCATACACTAACTCAGGCCATCAACCTGCCTCAAATCTACACTTTTCCTTCACAAGGGAAATCTTCGTTTTACTTCTAAGGACAATCGCCAAAATAATCATCTAAAATGTCGTCAAGACCACAAAACTGCCCAAATTGAAGAATAGCTACCATATTTTTCCGTATTCGACGAGGTGGCAAGACTCGAACATTAAACACAAGAACCAAAAATGTTCACATCACGCGTGTGATGAACACAATACTGCCCAACTTATGCTTTGATACCAAACCGACACACCCCGACCCGGAATGTCCAATAGGATGCCAAATCAAGCTGTGCTGGGAGACACCCGGAAGGTGACGAAGCCATAAAGTGTAGTAATGTGTAAAATGTGGGTAATTTTAAACCAAAGAGTGTCCAAATACCAGAGTTCTCTGGTGAGCAGGTATGAATTCATTCACACGCGATACAGAGCATAAGTAAGTACAGTAAGATAAGAAAATGATTATACCATCATAAGAAGCCACCTGAACCGGGAAGTGTTGTAAATCTTCGTCGATACGAAAACCTCGCTACTAGGACCTGGATGGTGCAAAATAGAGAATGTGAATGAGCAAAAACCAAGCTTTTCAAGAATCATTCACTTATCAAAAGTAATAACCCATCATCGTGAAACCTGTATGGTTTCCAGCAAATCATGCTACGTATAAGTATGAAATCAATTGTATACTAACAGTAAATCCAGAAATATACCACGACACCATATCTCATTAGCAATATAAACAATCATGTCCTCAATACTCCATATTAGCATGCAAGTCGAAGTCACCTCTTGTGACCTGTACGACTGCACTCATATCTCATCAATCAGTGCTAGCATATCAGTCGGAGTCACCTCCATGGACCTGTACAACTGTACTCATATCTCATCAATCATATCTCATCAATCAATGCTAGCATATCAGTCGAAGTCACCTCTAGTGACCTGTACGATTGTACTCATATCTCATCAATCAATGGTAGCATACTAGTTAGAGTCACCTCTAGTGACCTGTACCACTATACTCATACCTCATCAATCATATATCATCAATCAATGCTAGCATATTAGTCGGAGTTACCTCTAGTGACCTGTACGACTGCACTCATATCTCATCAATCAATGCTAACATATCAGTCGGAGTCACCTCTAGTGACCTGTACGACTATACTCATATCTCATCAATCATATCACATCAATCAATCATGTCCTACACACAAGTCAAAACCACCTATAGTGTTTTGTACGACAAGCTAGGTGTATGTGAATACGCTTGAGTGCTACGATCACGTGAAGTCTGTGCGATAAATCGCGGTTCACCTACGAGTCGGAACCACCTATAGTGGTCTGTGCGACAGGCTGGCACCTACCTTGGATCCAAGGTGAGCGCAAGGATCGAGAATGTGAGTCAGCGAAAACCAAGCTTTTCAAGAATCATTCACTTATCAAAAGTAATAACCCATCATCATGAAACTTACATGGTTTCCAAAAAATCATGCTACGTATAAGTATGAAATCAAATGTATACTAATCGTAAATCCAGAAGTATACCACGGCACCATATCTCATCAGCAATATAAACAATCATGTGCTCAATACTCCATATTAGCATGCAAGTCGGAGTCACCTCTTATGACCTGTACGACTGCAATCATATCTCATCAATCAATGCTAGCATATCAGTCGAAGTCACCTCTAGTGACTTGTACGACTGTACTCATATCTCATCAATCAATGCTAACATATCAGTCGAAGTCACCTCTAGTGACCTGTACGAGTGTACTCATATCTCATTAATCATATCTCATCAATCAATGCTAGCATACTAGTCGGAGTCACCTCTAATGACCTATACGACTGTACTCATACCTCATCAATCATATCTCATCAATCATTGCTAGCATATCAGTCGGAGTCACCTCTAGTGACTTGTACGACTGCACTCATATCTCATCAATCGATGCTAGCATATCAGTCGAAGTCACCTCTAGTGACCTGTACGACTGTACTCATATATCATCAATCATATCTCATCAATCAATGCTAGCATATCAATCGAAGTCACCTCTAGTGACCTGTACGACTGTACTCATATCTCATCAATCATGTCTCATCAATCAATGCTAGCATACTAGTTGGAGTCACCACTAGTGACCTGTACGACTATACTTATATCTCATCAATCATATCTTATCAATCAATGCTAGCATACTAGTCGGAGTAACCTCTAGTGACCTGTACGACTGTACTCATACTTCATCAATCATACATCTGTAAACATATATATATATATATATACACGATAGAAAGGAAAAGACTCACTCACCTGGAGTCCACGCCATGCTCCTCTAGCACGCACATCGAGGCATCCTGAACAAACGACGCCTAGGACAATTTTCAAACCACATCTCAGAATTCTTCTCAATATATCATGTAACTTACATAAAACACATCCCTAAAGATTTTTAGAATGAGTTGATACCCCTTGATCAAAAGATAACCCTCAGACCATGATCAACGGTAGGGTCCATAACCCTACGTGACT
>JAOTRO020000016.1:2539316-2552855 GCA_028566515.2 Pyracantha coccinea | reverse complement strand
TTGCTGCGTCCCCGAGGCAGTGCTGTTGGTTCAGAACACAACCCAAACTGAAGAGAGAGAGAGAGAGAGAGAGAGAGAGAGAGGAAGAAGCCATATTTAAAAGCAAAGAGATCAGGTCGTCAAGCCTTTTACACGTGATAAAGAAAACACCAAAAGCACTTGCATGCGTGTATAAAGATTCATCATCATCCGCATCACTCCCCCGTCTCTCCCCATCTCTCTCACGCTAAAAACTCCATCTCTCTCTCTCTATCTGAATCCGAAAACCCCACATAACCCATCTTTTAAATCTCTCCCCTTTTGGTCCCCTTTCCATCCCAACCTTAAAACTTTCAATCCCCCAGAATTTTTTTTTTTTCAATCCAAAGATCACTGCTTTAATATGTTTCTCGAGTGACTCAGTGAGTTAATTGCTAGCTCGTTCACAGTTGCTGCTGCTGCTCAGTGAGTTTAAATGGCTGGTTGGTTGTTGGTGAGTAGTCTCCAGCTTTGTTTCTTTTGGGTTTCTCTTGGACTTCGTGGGTGTATTTAATGGACTCATTATATATACTAGCATATGGGCTCTGAGAAATTTTTTTATTTTTGTTTTTGAAACAAAAGGAGAGAGGAAGAGAATGATAGAGAATGTGGGGTAGAGAATTTTTTTTAAATTTTTTTAATTAGAGATTCTGCCCTTATTTCTTAATTCATGTTTTTTTTAATTAGAAAGTTAAATTGGTGATTTCATAAAATTTTGGTTGATAATGAGTGTTTTATCAATTAGTAGAGATATATATTTATTTATTTTTGTTTAATTTCTGTGTGTGGCATTAAGTTGGATAGTGATTTTACTGCCCTTTTCAATGTTTATTCCTTCCTCTTGGATATGTTCTTGATTTTTGTTTTCTTCTCAGTGTTTTTATTCTACTTCTTTTAGCAGTCACAAGGTCTCAAATCTTCCCACACAAATTTAATAGTGTTATTATATTTCCCTTCAAGCGTGTGTATATATATGTGTGTGTGTGTGTATTTATAATGTATTTTCTTGTGTTTTTATCTGCTTGGGCTTATTCCTTGTTATGTGATATTTTGACAGAATTTCAGTATTGAGCACCAGACAGGTTCAAGACACTGGTTTTGTCTCTTGGGTTTTTCCATTTTTTCAAGTTTCTATTCACCATAATATTATTTTTATTTTATTTTATTTGTCTCAAGAGATTTTATGGCCATTGGGCTGCTCATAGAAGCATTTGGAGGAACGCCTGGGGTTTTTGGGTAATAGCCTGTTTTGTCTGTGCATTTATCATTTTATTTTTCTGCTTGAATGTTTTTATTTAATTTGTTATATATATATATATATTTTTTTTTTTACTGAATGGCGCTGCAAATCACAAGTCAGAAGAAACTGTTGCTCTTCTGGTTTCTGGGTTTTGGTATTCAGTTTTGTATGTACATGTAATTTTTAGAGGGGTCAAAATCTGCAGAAACAGAGTTGAACAGTTGAAGTTTCAGTTTTTGCAAAGGAATAGTAATGCTTGTTCATTTATTTACCCCTACTGTTTTACCTTGCGTACAAGACTCTGATGAAATTGAAATCTCATTAATATTTTTTACAGTTTATTCATAGTTTAAGAAATTTATTGAGGTCCTTTTGATCTGACATGCAATTTCTTCCTGTATGTTTTTCTTCCAGTGGCACTAGTGTTTAAATCTGTTGGAAGTTGAGTGAAAAAACTAGAAGGGAAGGCATTGTGTTTTTGTGCAATCTGGTGAAAGTTTTAACCTTTTGACCAAGTGCTTCTGCAAACATGCCTATAAGAAAGAAAGAGAGCTCGGAGCAACACCTTGTGATCAAACCCCACTTGCAGAACCCAGTGAACCCAGTTCAGAAGGCACCGAAAACTGCCCAAAATGGCAAAGGTCCACCACCCCAGGAACCCCAAAACCCCAAACTCCATAACCAAACATCACCACCAGCAAAAAACAGAGGAAGAAGAAGGGGCAGAGGCGGTCGGAAGTCCGATCAAGGTGATGTTTGTATGCGGCCGAGCTCGCGGCACTGCACTGTGGCTCATCTACCTGCCTCACCAAGCTTGGGTGGTGCTGCTCCTCTAGCTACTAGTCCAAATGGTTATGTGGAAAATGGCGGCAACTCGGTTTCCATGGAGATGGGGTTTCCGACTTCGAGCAAGTCGTTGAGTTTTGCTCCTCGGCCTGGTTATGGACAAGTTGGGATCAAGTGTATTGTGAAGGCCAACCATTTCTTTGCAGAATTACCAGAGAAGGACTTGAACCATTATGATGTAAGCTCTTTTGTTCAATGTTTCTGCTGTGCCATAAAAATTGGGCCCTTTAATCTGACACTCAACATGTTTATGATGTTTTTACTTTTCATAATTTCTTTTGCATTGCAGAAGAAATTGAAAAAAGCACTGTTTTCACCGTCCTTTTCTTCTAGTGGCAATTGTGAGAGTTAAATTTGAACTAAAATCTTGTTCTTAATGTCTGTTTGCCTTTTCGGCATCGGTGATCTGACTCTTGCAGGTTAGCATAACTCCCGAAGTTGCATCGAGAGCTTTGAACAGAGCTATCATGGCAGAACTGGTGAGGTTGTACAAAGAATCTGACTTAGGAATGAGACTGCCTGCTTATGATGGTAGAAAGAGTCTGTACACTGCTGGTGAGCTGCCCTTTGCTTGGAAGGAGTTCAATATTAAGCTTGTTGATGAACCGGATAGAATCAGTGGCCGAAAGTAAGGACGTCGCCTCCTGTTTTCCTTCCGTTTTGGTGTAGACTCTTATATATTGACTCGGATTATAATAATACCTAACACGAACTGGAAACAATAAAGTTTAAGAAATTTCCAACGGTCTTGTTTTGTTTTCTATATGATGAGCAATTGGAATTTGTCGTTATAATCTCCAAATGGAACTAATTTCCGATAACCTAATATTTCAGAAGAGAAAGAGAATATAAAGTGGTAATTAAATTCGTTGCACGAGCAAACATGCATCATCTGGGCCAGTTTCTGGCTGGTAAGTGTGCTGATGCTCCACAGGAAGCGCTCCAAATTCTTGACATTGTATTAAGAGAGCTCTCAAACAAGAGGTATTAATTTATTACCAAACTGTAAATGCACTATGTTATGTGGGTGCGGAGATTGATTTTATTATTAATTTGACCCGGTCTTCATTTGGTTTGGTGAAGGTACTGCCCCATTGGGAGATCCTTCTTTTCACCCGATATCAGAACACCACAACGGCTTGGTGAGGGGTTGGAATCGTGGTGCGGGTTTTACCAAAGTATAAGACCTACCCAAATGGGGCTTTCCCTCAATATTGGTTAGTAATTTAAAGTTATTTGAATTTCGAAAGGAACGCACTTATGGTTTGTGTCAATCTCATATGATCTGATCTCTCACATATTTTGTTTTTATTGTTTCTCTTGCAGATATGGCTTCAGCTGCGTTTATTGAGCCTCTCCCTGTAATAGAGTTTGTAGCCCAGCTTCTAGGCAAAGATGTATTGTCTAGAACATTGTCTGATGCTGACCGTGTAAAGGTACTTGATTCTTAGATGTTTGGTGTGATATGTTTCTGTTCCCATTGTATCGAATTTAATCTAGAGCATTAATTTAAATGTCTACCAGATTAAAAAGGCTCTTAGAGGTGTGAAAGTTGAAGTTACACACAGAGGGAGTGTTCGAAGAAAGTATCGAGTTTCAGGATTGACATCTCAACCTACAAGAGAACTAGTGTAAGTTTGAAGCAGCTCTAGATTGGATTTTTTGTCAGCTTTATTGGTTTTCTACTTGTACACAGACAAGTACAAGAACCAAGGCTTGCTCTCTATTTCCCATTTCCATATTAAATCTTTCCTTTTCTAAGGATCCTTCCCCATCCCCCTTCCATCATCAGGAAGCAAGGCCAGAAGCTGTAATTTCTTTTCTTGATCGATTTTTACTATGTTCTATTTGCTGATGCTATGTCTGTTCAGGTTTCCTGTTGATGAGAACTTGACCATGAAGTCTGTAATTGAATACTTCCAAGAGATGTATGGATTCACCATTCAACACGGGCATCTTCCTTGCCTTCAAGTTGGTAATCAGAAGAAGGCAAATTATTTACCCATGGAGGCGAGTAATTGTCCTTAAAAACTTCTCATCTTCCCGGTGATTATTTAATTACAATTTCTTTTTCATAATTCTTATGTGGAACTTACACGCTCTAATCTTTTTCAGGCCTGCAAAATTGTTGATGGGCAACGGTATACAAAGAGGTTGAATGAGAAGCAAATTACTGCTCTCTTAAAGGTTACGTGTCAAAGACCTAGGGATCGTGAAAATGACATCCTGCAGGTGATTTTTTTAAAATTATTTTTATATATTATAACATGGTTAAATTGCTTTTTCTCTCCTAACTGTCTTCCCAAGGAAATACAGATTTCCTGTATCAGTGGGGGTTTTCAGGAATTGGCTGATAGTTTGATGTAATGACCAACTTGGGAAACGGTGAAAAAGTACATATTCGAAATATTTTATCTATAACGCTAATACAAAGTTTAATTTTTTCCTTTTGAAATTAAAATGCTGGCAGACTGTTCAACACAACGCTTATGACCAAGATCCTTATGCGAAGGAGTTTGGAATCAAAATCAGTGAAAAACTAGCTTCAGTCGAAGCTCGAATTCTTCCTGCTCCTTGGGTAATGCTTCCCCTCTATTTTTGTTTCTTTGAAAAGTTTGTTTCGGTATAGGGTAGTGCTATCCACGCCTCTTTTACTTCTCACACCCCTCTCAATTTTTGGCCATTGGATTGAATGAATTGAAGAAGATCAGTGGCCAACAATTAACAAGGGTGTGTGGGAGGTAAAAATGGGTGTGTGAATAACAATTTCCTTAGTATATATTCTCATTTTTTCGTAGCAAGTTTGGAAAATATATGTTGACCATCTCAAGGAACCCTTACCTGCAGCTGAAGTATCATGAAACTGGAAAAGAAAAGAATTGTTTGCCTCAAGTTGGTCAGTGGAATATGATGAACAAGGTACCACACTTGTCAATTGCAATCTTGTTTTGCTAATTGTCATAAATTTCTAGATTACCTTTCTGATTTTGTAAATGTAATAACTCCATTTTTAGTATGTATTATGTATAAGTGAGTCAAATTGGCCATTGAACCATCATGGTAATAACAGTTCCAATAGATAATCAATTCAACATGTACAACCTATCACCCCTGATATTGTAGTACAATCTTACACTACCGTGTGTAAAAATTTTCATTTCATAATTTCCTCCAATATCTGTTAAGGTGTTGCAAGGTTTTTATCAGTCATAACGTCTTCATTCTATGGTTCTACTACTAATACTTTGGCTGCCTGTCTTCTTGTAATGCAGAAAATGATTAATGGAATGACTGTCAGTCGGTGGGCTTGTATTAATTTTTCGCGGGGAGTGCAAGAGAGTGTCGCACGTGGATTTTGCAGTGAACTTGCTCAAATGTGTCAAGTATCTGGCATGGTATTATTTCTGCCAATTTTTTATGTAAAATGTTTTCTCTTATGTCATTTCTGCATGTTTTCAGAATTTGGGGTATAAATGTATTTTGCTATTCTGTAGGAATTTAATTCAGAACCTGTAATTCCGATCTACAATGCGAGGCCTGAACAAGTAGAGAAAGCTTTGAAGCATGTTTATCATGCGTCCATGAACAAGACCAAAGGAAAAGATTTAGAGCTCCTATTGGCCATTTTGCCTGACAACAACGGGTCCCTGTATGGTATGTCATACGTGCCTGTGATTTCACTTAGAATATTGCATTAATATTTGACCTTGGTATACTTAAAAATAAGCTTTATACCTGAGATTTGATCTGGAATTGTATATGTAGTTCTAATCTGGTTCTGCTATTTTAGGTGATATCAAGCGAATATGTGAAACAGATCTCGGTTTAATATCACAATGCTGTCTCACAAAGTATGTTTTCAAGATCAGCAAACAGTACTTGGCTAATGTCTCCCTAAAGATAAATGTCAAGGTTTGTCCAATTCCACAATCTTGCATAATACTACGGTAACCGTGAATGAGCTCATTTTACAATATATGACTTGAGACAAAGTTGTTGAGAATGACAACATCCTTTTTCTTTTTGTATGTTTTTACATTTTTATGGTAAAGATAATGGCTTCTTTTGTGGTCATTGTAAACCTAGTCTCTGCACCCCCTATAATTACTGGATCCTGATGATTTTGGGACACATCCATGGTGCAGATGGGTGGCAGAAACACTGTTCTCTTGGATGCTATCAGCTGCAGGATACCTTTGGTCAGTGATATACCAACCATAATCTTTGGAGCAGATGTGACTCACCCTGAGAATGGAGAAGATTCCAGCCCCTCAATTGCTGCTGTAAAATCCTTTATTACCCAGAAATTCTTTTGGCAATATGTGTTGAAACCTTTGTTGCTAATGGTGTTTGTACTTATCCAGGTGGTAGCTTCCCAGGACTGGCCCGAAGTGACCAAATATGCTGGATTAGTTTGTGCTCAAGCTCACAGACAGGAACTCATACAGGATTTGTATAAAACATGGCAAGACCCTGTTCGTGGCACAGTCAGTGGTGGCATGATCCGGTACGAGAACTCTACAGCCAATTCTTTTCTTAATCTTGAGTGCATTCTTCCCCTACTAATGGAAATCCAATTTGGTCCTTGGATCTTCTGCTTGCATATAATGCTCTCCATGCTTAGGTTCTAAAATTCTATCTTTAACGTTATTCTGTTTGTCCAGGGATCTTCTGGTTTCGTTTAGGAAGGCAACAGGACAGAAGCCCCTAAGGATTATATTTTACAGGTAAATGTTTGTATTCCTAGTGCCAGTGTTTGTAACAAACAGTTTGATGGAAATAATTCTGAGCAGGGATGGTGTAAGTGAAGGTCAATTTTACCAAGTCTTACTTTATGAGCTCGATGCAATCCGGAAGGTGAGAATTGATATATTTTATTTCATTATGGCTGGTATCAATATATTGGAGATGAATGGAAGTTACATTGATAAGTAACTTCATACAGGCATGCGCTTCTCTGGAACCCAATTATCAACCACCAGTGACTTTTGTTGTGGTTCAAAAACGGCACCACACACGATTATTTGCTAATAACCATAGGGACAGGAACAGCATAGACAAGAGTGGGAACATATTACCTGGTAAAGTTAACCTATCTGGGAAACTTGCATCTGTCCGTCATGTTGCACCTTCTTGACTAATACAAAGTGTTTTGTGCTCTAATGTTTTATCATTTTACTGTTTTCAGGGACCGTGGTTGATACTAAGATTTGTCATCCAACCGAACATGATTTTTATCTCTGCAGTCATGCTGGTATTCAGGTAGAAAATTGTGTTCACTTTTCATCTTTGCAGTTCTGCCCTGGAACTGGAAGCCTGGAAAAATTAAATATATCTCTGGATCTCATTGAAACCATATTCCAGAAAATCTGAACCAATCATGTTCCAAAAAAATCTATTTTTGTTATGATCTTATAATTTCAAATAACATATGGGTGTGACCGCATAGAATCTTTTAAACAAATTTTAGTTGCATTTTCCATTTATAATGCTTTGTAAATTTTAGTCTTTGACAGTTGAATGTATGCATATTTTTCTTATATCGGCAGGGGACAAGTCGCCCAGCTCACTACCATGTTCTTTGGGATGAGAATAATTTTACTGCTGATGGAATCCAATCATTGACAAATAACCTGTGTTACACATATGCAAGGTGCACGCGCTCTGTCTCTGTTGGTAAGTAATTGTTCTTCCATGTGACGTAGCCGAATAATTTTCTGCTCATGCATAATCAATTCTGCTATAAAGCCATGCTCTAGGTGAAAAAGGTTTTGAATTATTTGCTATGTTCTTTTGCAGTACCTCCGGCATACTATGCGCATTTGGCTGCTTTCCGTGCTCGATTCTATCTGGAGCCAGATATGCAAGAGAATGGCTCTACTGGTCACACTGCTAAGGGTACACGCGCTGCTGGCGAGTCTGGAGTCCGACCATTACCAGCCTTGAAGGAGAATGTAAAGCGAGTAATGTTTTATTGTTAGAAGTGGAAGAGGGTCGATGGTTTGGTCACTGAAACGAGATTAGCCAGAAAAGACGCTGCAATCACAAGATGATTGTTCACAGTTAGTTTTCCTTCCTCACATACAAACCTTTTATGCGGGTTCAAGGTCTTTCGGTTTAACTAGCGGCGGAGCGGCAGAGGGAAGAATAGAAAGGGTGTTTCTGAGTTTAGATCAGTATTTATAGTGTTAAAGAGTTGTTCCTTGATCACATTAGATAGCAGGTCCTTGTTCACTGCAGTGTAGACCCACTTATGGGGAGTTTATCGGTTGTAGGCTCTGTAAAGAAATGTTAATTAATGAATCTAATTTACATCTAGGAAATTTTTGCGTCAGGCTTCAAAAAATGCTTCTCAAACTGCCAGTTGGCAGTTTTTTTTAGAAGTATATACTTCAGCATGAATGAGAAGAATTGCAAGTTACTGCCTGCAATTACTTCTGCAAATCACCAGTTAGTTCTCAACCCAATAAGCTGTTCTAACATCGAACCTACAAATAAGAAACAACAATTCTCCAGTCCTCTGGATCATAGGATACTTCGGGTTCTTAAATAATCGTTAGAAAGAAAGTGTCAAAAAAAAAGTGTGGAGTATCCAATACTTTGGACTGCCATAGGAAATCCCGCTAAGAAATGCATATTGCCAAAGTTAATTGTTTTGATTTTTTTTCTTGGGAAAATTCATCTAATGATCATTTTTAAAGTGTAATTTTATTTGAATTTATATATCTTTCTATATCCAACTTACTTTATATACACATATTATTTTTAAAGGGATTTTGCACAAGTACCATTTGAACTTGCAATCATGTGCGCCACCTAAACTTTCAATCTTTATTTTTACCACCTGAACTCTTTGAACTGTTGGAATCTACCACTTACATTATTTGCCATCCATTTTTCCGTAAAATCATGTCATGCACCTCTCACCTGAAGGGATATTTTTGTCAATTCACTTCCCAGGGCTTATTGGAATCAATTCGTACAAAGGCAAAAGGCATTTTCTCTGTAGCGGTGTTGTAGTCAGGTCAGAAGAGAAATGAAGAAGTTGATTTCGGGTTTGATTTTGGCAAGGGTTGTTGAGGTGAAAACTATGCAAAAATATAGTATTTCATTTACAGTGAGTATTCAAGATTTTTTATTTTTTATTTATTTTTGTAGGTCAGCAAGTGGGTGTGCGATTCACCTGAATTTATTCAAATATTAATTTTTTCAAATTCCTAAGGAGGGAATTGCTGAATTGGGGCGGTACAAACTCCTAATTTTGGCATCATATTGACTTAGGTTGTATTATTTTGGAGCTGGTTTGTATCTTAGTCAGCCCCATGAACTTAATTGACAAAAATATTCCTATAGGTGACATGTTTTAGCAGCAAAATGGATAGAAAGTAAAGTAGATGGTAGATTCCAACAATTAAGAAAGTTCAGATAATAAAAAATAAAAATTGAAAGTTCAGATGATATAAACGCACATGCTTACAATTCAAGTAGTACTTGCCCAAAAAAAACCCTACTTTTATTTAAAGAATTAATATGTCTTTAAATCCAAATTTACTACCTGAACTACCCTCACAAAACCAATTCAAAATATAAATTCCAAATTGAGTAGTTTGGTGAAGATTTTACTTGAAAGCTGATAGATAAGAAGAAAGAACTTGGACTTCTCGAGCTTCTTGATCACCTCACATTAGGGGTTTGCTATTACAAGCTGATAGATTAGAAGAAAGAATAGAACTAAAGACATGATCAAACAAATTATGGAACTCTATCAAACAATATTAGTCTAGCATAATATCATACTTTGAGACCCTTTCTATCAACATTTTTTCTGGACCTCTTCAAGAATTGTGATCCCGCTCGTATCGATGCTTCCAACAATTATAATTTGATTTTAATTTTAGCATTAGACTCTCTCAATAAAACTTAATGCCAGAGATCATAAAAGTTAATTTTTGACTGTTGCATATTGATCACTTATTGCCAATGTCTAGTATAACATAGTATAAGCTTGTTTCTCCAGAATATTTTATTGTCCTCCTCCTCATATATCCATCTTGATATCCTGCGAACCATGTTTTAGCCGGAATAAACATAGGATAAACATTGGGTGATGGTAGAGTTTAATTTTTGTGTGTTTAAAGATAAATTGTAAATTTATTGTTAATTTCATCTTGTACTTGATAGTAATTATACAATAGGATAAAAAAGACAATTCACATTTAAAGTTTAAAAATTAAGTATAGAAAAAGGATACATGAATTCAAATAAAATTTCTTATTTTTAAATTTGAATAATTGAAATGATCAATTACTCTGTTGATATTCTATCGCTCTGTCGATATTTGATCATTTTAACCATTTTGGATCCATTGTGAAAGCCAAATTAAAGCTTCTGAATAGCAACATGAGCCTTGAGCTGTAAGTGTAGTCCCTCATTTTCGAGTAATAATATTTCATTTGTTCATATATTTGGACCAACTAGGAATTGAATTGACTTTCAACAATTAAAATACTATCATGTGAGCTCACCACATAATTTTGGGATTAAACAATATATCGTATAAATTTGAAAAAAAAAAACAATATATCTTATAATATTAAAGTGAAAAAATGGGGGGAAAATATTTTGAACCCAAAATCTCTTGGAAATAAGTTCTTATATTAGAAAACCACAAAATTTCAAATGAAATTATTTACAAACTTCTGAGTAAAAATGGAAGCTGAGGGGCACTATCATGTAGTGTTTCTCCGGTTTTGTTTTTAATTAAAAGTGATAAACGATTCTATCTGTGTGTATTTAGCATAACGGTTAAAAATGCTTGGAAATTAAAAATTATGTAGTCAAACCAACACTAGCATTTTCTTAGAAAGGAAAAGGCAAATGAAAAACAATTTTTCTTTTAACAAATTCAAAAATTCAAAAGAAGTTTTACGGTTGCACTGTTACTAGTTACTGTACGTTAAAGTGATAGCTAAGCTAATAAACAAAGGTAAAAAAAAAAAGGGTTAATCTCAGTTTACTACCCTAAAGTTTCGTGGTTTTCAACATTTGATACATAAAACTTTTTTCATCCCAAAGTTATACCTCAAGTCTTAATTTTAGGACAGTTTCATACATCCGTTAAGTTTTCCGATAGAACTTCTGTTAACTAATGACATGGCGTCCACGTCGATAATAACTGAGTGCCACGTGTCAATTTGGGCTCACTTCAATATTAAAAAATTAAAAAAACACAAAAAATACAAAAAAAAAAAAAAAACCCAACCCGTCTTCTACCTCCAACCCCCTGCTTCCTTCTTCCCTCTGCAACCCATATAATAAAACTGAGATTAAAAAAATGAAAGCTTTTCAAATTAATACAGTCTCGTTACTCTAGTTTAATAGAAGAAATTGAGATAGTAATAATCTACCTATGCTTTTCAATGTGTGCTTGGGCTGCAGCATCCAGTTTAACAGGTGCTGAAGAATCAACAGTAGCAGTCTCGCGAGCTCCATCTTCGATATTTGAGGTAGGCCTATTTAACAGAAACACAGTTAAAATAAAGGAGAAATTAGGTTCCCATCCTTATTTTTTCTATTCCATTGATTAAAACCTTATTCTTTTTCAAATTTGGATCAAACTACTTCGGTTTTAATAAACACCATTAATTATTCAAAAAAAAAAATATTTACATGTCAAGATAATTAAGTTTTATTTTTAAATGTATTCATTTAGTGTTAGAAACGTTACAGTTGATATATTATATTTATGGCTAAACTTTATCATATATTTCTATTTCTAGTTTGTACACATTTTTAATTAGCAACCCTTTTTTAAATTGTACCAATTTTCTTTTAAATTTTAATTTGTACCCATATATTAATTTCTTTTTGTCCCTTATTTTTTAAACTTTTATTTGTACTCATAATTTTTTAACCTTTTATTTGTACCCATAATTTATTTATAATGTACCCATTTTTTTTTTTTTACAAATGTACCACTTTGTTATATGTAAAATGTATCTCTATTTTTTTTTGTAAGTACCATTTTTTATGTAAAATGTACCCATTTTTTAATGTAAAATCTATTAATTTTTTAATCTAAAATGTACCATTATTTTTTTAATTTAAAATGTACCCATTGTTTTCTATATAAAATGTACCCACGTTTTTATGTAAGTGTACCAATATCTTATATATAAAATGTAGCCAAATTTTATTATATAAATTTACTCATTTTATAAAATAATAATAATAATAAAACAAAATCCCCTTTTTTTTTTTATAATCTGGAATGCACCCATAAGCAATTATTATTATTTTTTTTTTTTATCAAAACCCATAAGCAATTTTGAATAGTTAAATTGGTAGTGTAAATGAAAGCCCAAAAAAAAAAAAAAAACAGTTGAGTCGTTATTGGTATTATTGCATCTCTTTTATTATTATGTCATTTATGTAGCAGGAGATGAATTTCAATCAAAAATCTAAAATGCATAAAATTTGAGTCTACAACAATTAGGGACCAAGGACCGCAACTAAACTATCCCTAAAATTTATGCCAAAAACATAAGTTTTCAGAGAGCTCGTGGAGAGTCTGCTTAACATTTCTCTTTGAGAAATGCTAAGGAGACTCTTCATTGACTCTCCGCCCCTCTCATATTTTTGACACATTTTTTATACCAATATTATAAAATATTATGTCAAAAAATAATACGACGAATAGTCTGTAAGAAATTCCACTGTGAAAAAGTCTACTTAACCTTTCTCTTTCTTTTTCTCTACTATTTTCTTCTTTGTTCATATTACTTTTGCCCGATTTGGTCGTAGGTGGCTTGGCCTAGGTCACATATGAGCCATGCCCCATACGACTGATCAAACGACGTGTTGTTTCGTTATTTTACACATACCATATGCTTTTGGTTGTGAGAGTGACATGTATGCTTGTTTTGGGTTTGTGCAGGTACCACTTGAAAGATGCAATTCTTGAAGGAGGAATTCCATTCAACAAGGCCTACGGAATGACTGCTTTTGAGTACCATGGCACTGACCCTAGATTCAACAAGGTCTTCAACAGAGGAATGTCTCACAACTCTAGCATTATCATGAAAAAACTTCTAGAGACCTACAAGGGCTTTGAGGGCCTCACATCCGTCGTAGATGTTGGCGGTGGCACCGGCGCTGTTATTAACATGATCGTTTCTAAGTACCCCTCGATTAAGGGTATTAACTTCGACCTTCCTCATGTCATAGAAGACGCTCCCCAATATCCTGGTATATTCTTCATTTTTGATAATGCTTGTAGTTCAATTACTTAAAAGCATTCACCTTTACCTCGATCTTTCTCAAGTTTGATTTCTCCTCCTCTAATATTGCTTTTATGTTTGTACTATTTATCATTTTTCCTAATGAATATGAGATCTATGGATGTTGGATGTAGGTGTGGAGCATGTTGGAGGAGA
>JAOTRO020000016.1:2521702-2539216 GCA_028566515.2 Pyracantha coccinea | reverse complement strand
GGGATCCTTGTTGAACAGAGAGCACAGTTCATCAAGTCAAGATACAGATTCAGTTTTGTGCACACCATTTTGACTCATCATTCATCACGTTTCATGCAAGCACATTGGAAAGCAATACATGAGCATATAGAAATTCACTGATCTAACACATGCAGCAACATAACAAAGAAGAGGGAGCCTGGAATTATACCTTTGGCTTTGGATCCGAGCATTTCTTGCTTTCTTGCTTTCTTGCTTTGCTTTGTTTTATAGACATCACACCGTGCTTAGTTTTAACGCAGTAGAGGGATTTGATTTACCTTCCATTTCGTAGATCGGAGCAGCTATCTTTGCCATGTGTACAGAAGCTCCGTGTTAACTCATAACTCTGGACAAGAAAATGGAAAGTGGAAATAGGTGTACAATACTTTTTGGGCTGCTACGTGGAGGATTCTTTGAATCAGAGATGGATCGAGACTATGTTTGGGGGTGGATCTCCACCTTTGCCTTCAGAGCAATGAAAGAAAATGAGTGGAGTACTGTTGGGCTCTGGATTAGAGGTATGGCAATGGCTGACATTAGGGCCACGTGAGTGGGTCGCGGGTGGGTCCGTGTCTATCCGTGTAGTCAGCTTCCCTAGCAAATGCGTGTGTATTACCTGGGTTCTCAATGAAATGGGTTCTCAATGAAATGGGCTGGTGCATTCTTTGTTTACGCGGGCTCTTCATGGCCTTTTGTTCGGCCATCAAATTATCAAGCAGCAAGTTTCTACTTTCAGCCCAGGTGTTATTGTTCCTTTTCTTTTTGTTTTTGTTATTTATTATTATTTTTTTTTCTATCTTTTGTCTACTGTTTGTTTCTTTGATTAGTTAGTTGCTTTTGTCGGTCATTTTTCTTTATTCTTTCTTTATGTGTTTCTTTTTCCACACCTTGAGGACAATGTGCGATTTAAGTTTGGGAGTGGGAAATAAGAAATTTTAGGTTTTTAATTTTTGTGTCAGTTAAAAATTTTCGTTTTTAAGTTCATATCCATAAATTAATTTAAACGTTAGAACAAATGGACATGGTGAAAGTTAATCCCATAATAGAGTCTTTTCTATTTATTGTTACTTAGACACTAATTCATGAGTTATACTTTGAAAATTTGCACATTCACATCAACATGGTTTGTGAGGAGTGAGATTGAAACACTTACTTTTCATCTGAGTGTATTTTAATTTTTTGTTCTAAAGTAAAGTAAGGTTTAGTATGTGTTATAAAGTAATAATTGAAACACTTACTTTATGTCATCTACATAAATGGAGACAATGATGATACCTCCATTTGCACTTCACTTTGTATAGAGTGTTGCTTCATTTGAGCTTTCCTGAAATCTACACTCTGTGAAGTATGAATCAATCTCCCCATACCAAGCTCTGGAAACTTATTTTAAGCCATAGAGAGCCTTATGCAGTTTGTAGACTTATCCTCCTTCCCCTCAACCACGTAGCCTTCTGGTTGCTTTACATGTATACTTCTTCCTTCTGGTTGCTCTACATATAATTCTTCCTGCAATATGCCATTTAGAAAGGTTGATTTGACATCCAATTGAAACAATTTCCAGCTTTTCTGAGCAATAAGAGCAATGAGAGTTCTAATGGTGTCAAGCCTAGCAACCGGTGAAATAGTCTCATTGTAATTGATTCCAGGCTTTTGAGCATATCTCTCAGCCACCAATCTGGCTTTGTTCTTTGAAATTGATCCATCAAGATTCGGTTTAGTTTTATACACCTACCTTACTCCAATGACAGGCTTATCTGATGACCTATTCGCTAACTGCCATGTATTGTTTTTCTCAGTCATGCTCAGCTCATCTTCCATTGCTTTATTCCATGACACATCAGTTGCTGCTTCAGTATAGCTTTCAAGTTCCACAATGCACAAGTTGCAGTGCTCATAAACTTCACTCATTTTCTTCCACTTCAAAGGTGTCATATCATAAGTTTTAGATTCTAGAATGCCAGATTGAGTGCTACTTGATGGCTGCTGAGACAAGGGAACACTCTCAGTACCATTCTCAGTTGATTCTTCACTTTCTGAGTCAAGTAGTGGAATCCTGACATTTGTGACTGTGCTAGTCTTCCAATTCCATTTCTCTCTTCATTGAAAAGCACATCTCTAGAAACAATGATGTGTCATGTGCTAGGATTATAGATCATGTACCCCTTTTCACATGTATCATAACCTACAAATATGCATCTTGTGCTTGTAGGATGCAGTTTGTGGCTCATGTGACTTGGTATCAGTGAATAGCATGCATACTAAACCAAATATTTTCAAGTGTTTTACTCCTGGCTTTCTTCCACTAAAAGTGTCAAATGGAGTAATGACATCTAGAGCTTTTGTGGGACACCTATTCAATAAGTACACAAAGGATTCTTCACTTAGAGAATGTTACTCTGGTGATGCTTCATTGATCTTTCACGCTGAGCATATGAGCTCACAACAGTTGTTTACCGGAACCACCATGCATCTTTCTTAGTATTACTAGTGGTACAGATGGCGATGGTGGTGATCAAAATCAGGACGGATTTCGTTTCTTTGGCCTTGAAGGCAAGTGTTTCAACTCGAAGAAGAGACATGCCTAGGAGCTAGGGCATGATTTTTGCCTCGGATCATCTCATTGATATATATATCTCCTTTTCTTAAATAAACCTGTAGATCGGCTTACGCTCGTAAACTCCTCGGAAAATCAACTCCAACTCACGCTCTTGAATACTGTTGCAGATATTTTATCCCCTAATGACAAGGGGTATTTGTGGTTTGGAATGAAGTTAGGAACGCAGCTTCTGTTGATTGAATGCGCCCAAACAAATATTTGGCGGCCGTGGTTTACGAAGTTCTATCCCGAGGACCGACATGCTCATCTTCCAGCACCGACAGTACGAGGGACTGTTGGTTATGTATAGCACGCGCGTCTTGTTATGACCAATAATTATTCATTTTTATGCCCTAGGCAGTGATTAGAGTGTTGAAATCTGGGATATCCCTAATTCCTCGATTCCCATTAAAAAAAGGTCGGAATTCCGAGCTGATGCATCTGTGGTACCTCAAGGCCGGTGGCCTTTCATCCAACGTTACATGCACATATCAAGACGCCAGGAGATGTATTTCTCGTTGTTAAGTTTGTCCGTGATGACTGTTACTGCGAAATTCGTCCGGTGGTATTGGCGGTAGCTATACATGGATTGATGTCGATTCAATTGGCGATCATGTTCATGCATTGGTTTTGGGTGCGAACCAGTCCATAATAATCTCAGCAAAAGAAGACGATTCACAGTTTGCTCATGACGTCAACATACTTTATTTCTCCCAGTCTTGTCTCTAGCAACTAGGCCTATGTGTGTTTGATTTGAGAGGAGGGAGGGAGATGCTCCCACATTTTATTTTTGTTACTATTATTCGGATGCCTTCTAAGAAGCTTCGAGCCGGTTTGGGAGTGTGATAGGCCATAGGAGGATCCACCAACAATTACTTTTGGAAAAATTCTTCCCCTCATAAGTGATTTTAAAGTGCTTTTGCAAAATCACTCGTCAAGGGGCCAATGGCATATAGCTTTTCAAAGTGCTTTTTCAACAGAAATTGTAATTTGCAATAAAATATTTGGTAGACTTCTAACAAGCTTAAATTAGAAGTCCTTCCCGAATCACCACACGAAGCACCAACAAACTTTATCAGATACCGTAAGATGATGAGAACCTACCGCTAACTAGTTGCAGATTAAGCCTGAACAACTGAATTTCTAACGCGCACATTATGTACATTGATGCGAGCAGCCAAACACCAAACTCAAAATGTATCAAAAATTGGAGGCTTTAATGAGTTTCTGTTCAACTTACAGCCTGGAAACAATACACTGCTAACTAAGCGTCGTAAATCCCAGAAATAACTACCAAGAAAATTACAAATCTCAACTAAATTATAAACCCTACTCTTACAGCTGACTACAATGATTCCAGGGCAATCCCAAACATTTTAGGCCCAAAAGAAATAAATAATATAGGAATACATCATTGGGACACAAAACTATGGGGTTTGCTATAGATTATTATTACTCAACAGTTCAACCTAGGATTTCTAAGTTTCCGAGTTTGTAAGAGTTTTGCTGTGTTCCAGTATCAATTCGTAGAGGTTGTCAGCCGTAGGACGATTCTCCGGATTCTCCTCCGTACATTGGTAGAACAAGTCAACAAGAAATCTCAGTGTGTCTAAGTCAGCCTCTGTTCCCTCAAGTTCCGCGCCTGCTTGAGTCATTACTGGCTCATTCAATGACCGAAACGCCTCCAGGTCATCTGTTAACTTTGGTCGTTTTCCCCTCTGCACACACCAAACAAGCAGATTACTTCCGAGGTTACAAAACATTCGAGCTACAATTTCATTAAAAGATAGACAGAGACAACCTAAAACAATTAGCTAACACACTCTACGTGCATGATTGAGTCTTAATGACAAGCCAACTTAGGCTATGGAATAATGAAGCAATATCATATGAGAATAACATATTCACTTCCTCACTTCACTGACAGGATGTTTCCAAATTCGGTTTCAACAAACAACAATTAGTGATGTATTCCATGCATACAATATATGCCTCACCGAAAGTATGGACACCTCAAAATCTTACAAATAAATCCCACTATTCAGTCAAATTCCACATTCTCCAACACTCGTACAAAATTCTTCATACGAATAAAGATAAAACAAGAGGAGGAGGAGTACCGTCAGAAGTTCATGAATCTCCAATTCAGGTACTCCGAAGTACGGAATTTGAAGAGTCAACATTTCCAACAGCAAGCACCCAAACGACCAGATATCAATTTCCTGTTACCGAAACGGAAACAAACTTAACCAACACGAAAAAAAAGCAAGCGACACAAATTCAAGATAGAAGAAATATTGAGGTTGGAACCCTTGGAACTATCTCGAACTCCAATGGGAACGTATGTTTTTACATAGATGGATTCTTGCAGTGCTATTTGTGGTTGTCCTAGCTATGATAACACTCATTGTCCTAGCTTAATACAAGTGCTTGTCAACAAAAGATATGCTTGATTATACTGACTGGATGCTATATTTCAAAAGAAAACTTGTCTATAACCTAATGAACAAAGTAAATGAACACTTGTATGCATATTATAGCATTCTGTGCACAAATAGTTAACTACCAAACAGATGGAAAAGAGATATAGAGCAGAAAATATCAGGGATCGACAGACACGTGACAAACTGACCGGATGAAAAACTTACCAATCCATATATATTTCGTTCATGCACTGCTCGCAAAACTTCTGGGGCCATCCAGCGAGGTGTTCCAGCACAAACATTAGGAGGAGGTATTCCTATGTGGGCGATGCAACATGTATGCAAGTAAGATCGAAGGGGAACTGCCCTATCAAAATCACAGAGCTTCACAACATGTGTTCCATCAGCTCTCTTCCTATCCAGATCAATCAAAATGTTTGCACTTTTTACATCCCGGTGAATAATGTGCTTTGAATGCAGCTCCACCAATGCACATGCAACATTTTTAGCGATGCACAAAGCTAACTCCACTGGAAGATGCTTCTCACCAGCTTTTGATAGCTTTTCCATATAATTCTGTCAGATGATGGAGATGAAAATGTTAAAAAAAATAAATAAAACCGACCAAGCAAAATGAAACCTGAAACTTTACCATCTATAGTTGAATTCACCTGTAAGGAACCCCCTTTTATGTCCTCCATCCAAATTATAGACTGCAATATACGATGCTCAGGACTACCATCCCCAGAAGGAACCCACTTGGAAGATATCTGATGTCCATACATTTCCACTATGCAAGGGTGTTTCAAAGCACCTAAAATCCTTATTTCCCCTAAACAGTTGTAGTCAAAGTTCCTAATTTCATCCGTTGAATTTCCATATACCACGGAAGTACGCATCTGCAGCATCCACAAGCACACAAAAGGAAGATTTAGATCATTAATTGTAGTAACAAGCCTCGGAACTTTCAGACCTATCAAATAATTGCCAGCACAGCCAAACTACTAAAGGCCTGAAAATAACTCCAAAGTTTTCCAGCCTGATAACAGATTGAACTTCAAGAAACACACCTTTCCTGCTGCCTCATTTGATCCATATTTGCGCCGGACAAGAGAAGTAACAGAGTTTTTTAGAGTTTCATCACAAGAGGGCATAGAAGGGAAGGAGGTAGGAGCAGGGCTGCTTCGAATTGGAAGATAAACTTTGGTCCGGAGGAGAGGAATATACCTGCCATCACAAAGTGAAGATACACACAAAGTCTCAGCAATAAATATCCTGTAATGCCATGTTTTTGGTATGTAATAAAATATATATTCGAAAATCACAATATGTTTACTAGCCAAGCAGGCAATATGTGTACAGCAGTTCAAAAATCAAACCAAAAGAAATATCTAAACTAAAATTTGAGATATGAAGGTCCTAAAAGGGCAAAAATAGTACAAGATGCTGTCACAAATGAAGTACAAAACAATTACTGCCAAATCCTAAGCACTGCATCTAAATGCAACATTGATACAAAGATTCTCCACTCAAAATACACACATTCTGAACGTAGGCAAGTTGATAATCAAACCATAAGTGACATCACAGATCATGGAACAGAAAAGGAGGGGATAAGATGAACCATAAGCCATAATGCGGACGTGCACTTTATAAAAGTTATATGAACAGGCATCACGCAACAATTCCTAGCAATTTACAGGGTTACCATGCGTTTCATGCTAAACCTACAAAAACAAAATTAATATGGCATTGCAATACAGTGACCCAGAACACAAATAAGCTCTAAAAAAACATTTTCCTGTATCCAGAGCATCTTCAAGAGTGAAGAATTACCAAGATCATTTACATGATATACTGACCTGCAATAATATTCAGGATCAGTCTCCACTCTTACATCACGCGGACGACATGCATCCACTACCATTCGAATCTCTGAGGCACCTCTCTTGATTGATACAATATTCCACGCATGTGGCATGAAATCCATGTAACCCCTAACAAGCTCACAAGGTACCCGAGGCTCCACCCAATCACATAGATACTACAGAGAAATTAAGTTTCATCATATTAGGATACCTAACTAAAACCTATTGCAAATTAACAGACGTCAGTACAAATAATAAATGATAAATTTAATACAGAATCACCTTCAATAGCAATGCTCTATGCCGACACACACCAAACTGCAAGGTTCCAATGGGAACTACGATGGATTTTCGTCGTGCTTTAATAGAACGAAGGGATTTCTCACAGAGATCAGAAAAAACAATATCTTCAACATTCTTTAAAACTGGTTTAGTGGGCAAACTAATAAAGCCCTTGTTTCCAGTTGAGCAGGTGCAAACAAAAGGCTTCCTGTAGTCTGAAAGAGGATTAGCTTTTCGTGCCCATTCAACAAGAGCACTCCTATCACTTCCCCCAAAGTGATCTGATACAAACAGAGCAAGCAATGATGCAATCTGCAGCATATCAGCCTTATTTCCATCTGTATTTAAACGATTCACCAATTCTTGGGCAGAACGTAAAATTACTTCCAACTCTTTATCCCATTGCCTGAAGATAAATTAAACAACACAACCATTATCAGTTAAAAACCAAGAGGAGGACAGCAAATACACATGAAGATAAAAGACTTGCATAAAATTACAACCTGTCCACAAGAATGACTTCACGTGAATCTAGGTGGAATTTTTCCTCATAAAGTTCTAGTGGCATGAATGGCCTGTCACGCCCTGCATCATAAAAGCCATCAGAAAGATGGTCCTCAGTGCTGCAAACCGAGAAGTCATTATATTTCCGAGACAAGTTTGAACTATCAGGACAGTATCTAGGATGTTTGGGCCGTCTTGGATTATCAAGGTTCCCATCAGGGTGCCTTTTGGGTTGACAAATACTTTTTGATGTATCTGAAGATGAATCTTCATCTTCCTCACCATAAACCTGTTGATTGGAGGCCGACGATGCATCAAACTCACAACAATCCTTTTCATCACTTTCATCTACTGTGCTAGAGTCTGGACTCACAGATGAGCAATTTCGTACAAAACGCTCCTTCGAGCTCACATCATGGCACACAATATTTTCACTTTGCACTTCCCTAGATAGTACATCTTGATCACCATCATCATCCAGATTGATAATGTCTGATGCACCTTCAGGATAAGATTCAGAAGCAAGAAGACCTTGGTTGCCTGGTTTGCTTTCATCTTCCCGCACGTGTAACCGCTTGGAAGGATCAAGACCCTTCAACTTTCTACTGTTGTTTAAGCGTTCTTGACGAGCTCTCTGCTGCAAACTGTACCCTTGCTTCCTCCACCTACCTGACCTCCGAGTTGCACAGCACCTACTGTTCGATGAATGTGCGAAAATTAAACTTGCTGAGCTATGATGAAAGCCTGTAAAAACATTCAGAGTATGATACAAATCGCATACCAATATATATATATATGTATATATATAATAGAGAGAATCAAGGAGAGAGCGTTGACTAACTAAACTGAAGACTAAATAAAGTACATGTGTAATTCAGCAGCCTTACCTCTGCGAAATAGACTTTCATTATTGTTCCCCAGGGGGGTTTCATATACTTCCATTTCTACCGAGGAACTGGTAGAATCATCACCGAGTGTGTCCTTCCCATTTCCTTCTAAATTGCAGCATATCCATGAGGGTATTTGACAGAAAGTGAGAAGCTTGTTGTACTGAACCATAAGAGATCATGAAATAAACCACGTTAGATTTCTCATATCAGATATCACATAAAACAACAACTAAAGAACGTTTATTCTAAAAAGGAAGTTGAAACTACATATACAATTCAGAATTAAAGAAACCAAAAACCTAATTAACAAATAGGTGCATGTGGTCATCTTTCTCTTCTACAAGCAAACCACATGATTTTGCAAGTGAACTTATACACTGTTTGCAGAAGTCAAAACAAAATGAATTAAAAAAGTATGTGCACCATGGTTGTAAGAAACATGATAGCCTAAAACCTGTCCAAAGATAGTTTAAGTGGTTCGGCACAAAAAGCATAAGCACAAAGCCATCATGAAGAAAGTAGCCGTAGAATATGAATTTCAGCAAGTTATTGAGGATAAGTTCAGAAATGAAATAAAATCTTGATCCAATGAATTAAACTTTGGAATGTCATTATTGTAAATTATTGATAGAAGAATACAAGCACTGAAAAAGGAATACTTGACTACAATAATCCTAGTTTGCAATTGTATGTAAGTACCTGAAGATTTAAAATCTGGAGGTTGTGCATCAAGTCAAGTTCAAGATATCCTAGTGATGTCAATCTATTATTGGACAGGTCCATTGTCTCCAACCTCTGCAAAGAGGACAAAGTCGAAGGCAATTCCACCAATTTATTATTAGCAACTTTTAATGATATCAAGGCATTTAAATTACTGATCTCAGCAGGCAAACTTTTTATCTTGTTGAATGAAAGATCTAGATATTCCAAAGTGTTTAAGCAGCCAATTTCTGAAGGGAGGTATCTGCAGTCAACACGCCATAAAGTGGATAAGTTAAAGTCGGTAACTATTTTTACATTCTATGGAAATGAAGAAACCATTAATTATGATGTAATAGAGGCCTAATTGACCAAATACATGAAAAATTGCTAACAATATTAATGATAATAACAACCAGAATTTCACTCAATAGCTAACCAAATAGCGATAATTAACAAGATTACCAGATCCTTAAATTCAAGACCACAAACAAAACTCCTATCAGTGTTTTATCCGAAAGATCTACTATTAAATAAGAATTTTTCTCAAATGATCCCTAATTACCTTTGACACATTTCATACTTCTTTTGCTCAAGGCCCATAAAAATACCATAAATGCAACAAATAATCTTGAGGATGCCATGTTACCAGTACATTAAACTTGCATAGCAACACCTGTACTACAGTTTGGATGTGCATCATTCTTTCCCTAATATTAAGCTCTCAATGTAAATGCTCATTAGTTTTGATTTCTCTTCTTTATGTTACTTTTACGAGTGTTTGTTAGCAGTTGCATATCAACAAGTTCATAGAAAAAGAATCGTATACCCATCAGAATGTTGGAACATTGACCACATACAAAGTTGAAAACTTTAAATAATCACTTAAGAGAAAGACACGAAAGGTCTAGGGGTAAAAACCCAAGTAATTAATGAAGTCATCTACTTCATCTAGCCTATGATCCTCGAACCTCGACCATCACTCCTTCCGAACGCATTCAAGCTCACTCACTAGCTAAAGCACACAAATGCTGAAACCATTTAGGAGTTCAACTTCATGAGGGCTCATCTTATACTAGGCAAAACCGCTCAAAAGTACAAAATTTGATAATATATGACCAATATCACTGCCTATGCAATCTACATCACTAAACAAAAACTCGAACCAAAAGCATTCCAATGAAAAACACAGCAATCAGCGTTGTCTTTAAGCAGGAAAAAAAAAAAAAAAAAAAAACTTACCTTATAGAGAAGTGACAAACAGAGAGCTTGGTGAGGCACTTGAGCCGAGCAATCTCGCTCAATATCTGAAACCCCGAAGGCCTCGGCGGCACTTTGGAAAGCTCAAGCTCCTTCAAGCCACTCAATTTATCCAACGGCAAGCCACCAAACTCGGGCGACGACATCCTCACTTGCAAGCATTCCAAGCTCTCAAGCGCCATCGCCGCGGAGGGCGAAAATAAAGTAATCTCATTCCCAAAGAACTTCAGCGTTCTCAACCGCTTGTGAGAGGCAATCGACTTGGGCAATAAATTAAAGACGTTTTTATACAGATACAAAGCCCCAGCATCCTCAGAATTCTCCCTGATCGAAAAGTCCAAGCTTTTGCCGGAAATGTCGACAACCCTCGAGTCGTCGTCATCGCCGTCGGCAGCGGCTCCGCCGTCTTCCTCTTCGACAGTCGGATTGGAGGCTTCAGCTTCTGATTGCTCTGGTTCCTTAGGGTTTTCGGGGGCAGCTTCGTCAGAATTGGGGACTTGCATTGAAAATTGGAGCCGCAATTCGGGAGAAAACCCCGAATTTCTGAAGCGGGCAGGCAGAGAGATCTGTTGGGGAGGCGAGAAAATATAGGATTAATGGCATTGGACGAAAAATATGAATGAGAGGGAAAATCGAAAGAGGAGCGGGGAAGTAGACCGACCGCTCCTTTGTGAATAATTTAGAGAGAGAAAAAACCTAGTTAGTCATCCACTGTAGTTTCCACGAAGCAAACGAACGTTTTGCGTCGGCCGCACTCTTATATATAGTTATATTATTATACAAATACCTACCTTAATTATTGTTTGAACGACGTGTCTAAAATCCATGGTCCGTACTGGGATTTTCTTTCTTTTTATGAATATTTTTGGACCGTTCAAGGAAGGAGGAGCTTATTAGGAGGCTTCTAGGGCAAATTTGATTTGGGATTTTTATAAGAAATTGTCTTTGAAATTGACCTAACTTTTCGTTTTGCTCTCTTAATTTTAAAATTGATCAATTTCGTTCTTAATATTTACTACCCCATATCAATTTGATCATTCCGTTAGAATGATGTCAATTACCTAATGTTTTGATACAGCATATATATGGATCTATAATATTTAAATACCATAAACCTAAATGAATAAATAGACAAACAACAGAAAAATTAGAAAATTAAAATTAAAAAAAAAAAACCGAAGGAGTCGACGACACGTGAAAATTTCAGTGGCGTCGAGTGTATCTCTAAAGAGCAAATACAAGACGACGACCAATTGCTCGGTGGAGTGCTCGGTGGCTCACTCCTCTCCATGAAGGAGTGGAGCATGTGGAAGGCCAAGGTTGTCACCACTACAGCTTCATTCCTCTAATCCTTCTCTTTGGACCCAAATTAACAGTTTTGACTCCAGAGCGATCATGGGCTTGACTCAAGGAAAAAGCCCCAAGGAACATGGAATATTCCCAAGTAAAGCCGGCCCAAGGAAGAGCGGCCCAGTCCTCCCAGGAGTAGACTCCTTCCTTGTAAGCCTGGATAAAGTCAGTTGAATCCTGATACAATGAGGAGTCTTCATGATTGAATCAGATGTCAATGATGCTTCAAGAATCAAGGAGTGTCTATTGAAGTCGGAGATTGAATCTAAAAAGCAAAAAGGTTGGGTTTAGAGTCCAAAATTTGATAGGAATGGCCGAAACGCATTCAGAAAGAATGTCGGAGATGTCATAATTATACTCTGAGTGGGATTCTATTTCGGTCTCGTGGTAAATCATCATTATAAATAGAAAGGGTAGTGCAACATTCAAAACCTCTCCAAAGTAACTCATAAATCTGCCCTGGGCAAACTCTCGCTCTACGCGAACCCTTTCAAACCTCTTGAGAAATTTTACTTTTTTTTTTTTGAAGACTGAGAAATTTTAATTTATTGTTTTCCCACCAACACATCTTCAATTTGGATAAACAACACTGTGAAGGCAATCGACGACATATTTAATTTGGATAAACAGCACGGGAGCAGTAAAGTCAAGCAACCGAGAAACACCTTCAATTTGGATAAACAACATTGTTTTTAGGTTGGTTGATTACCTATCCAAGTCTATGTCAGCAAAGGTTCTTTGAGTCCTTGTTGGAAAAAGGCATCCCATTACCCTTTCAGCGAGTTGTGGTGTTACCAGATCGCTAAGTATTTGGCACACTAAAAGCCGAATCTAGTATTGAACTTCATAGTAACTAGCAGCCTCGTCTTCATGCTCTAGAACCCGAAGGCTGAGACGTGTTCCTTCCTCGGCCGCAGTTGCAAAATTTAGAAGTCATCAGTGAGCCCAACGCCACAACACTCATTCATTCCCTGGTCGAGCTCGACCGATGAGATTGCATGACCCGCATTTAACCGAAGGACGTAGTTAGGTTATTAGCTTTTCGGCCTGCGTGCCATATAGACTAAGTAGTTTTTAGGATCAACATATTGCATTTGTTTAGTGTTAAAATTAAACCAAACACTCGTATTTCTTTGGTTTAGTTGGTATGGGAGAATTCAAAGTATTTCTTCCTAAACACATGACAATAAATTGTTGAAAGGAAGAGCTGGTGTTCCTAAGAGCATCTCCAATGAAGATCCTAAATGAAGTCCACGCAACCGTATAATCCCTAAATATAGGGACAAATGACTTTCAATGGGCTAGAATTGAAGTCCTCAAAGTATCTCAATACATAGGGACTCGTTGGATACCTCAAAAGAATTCTCAAGTATGAGGACTATGAGGACTACATATAGGGACTGAAATAGTGGACTCCGTATTAATTTTGAGTGGAAATGGTGCTGCTCTTTATGTTTTTTTCCTTGTTTTTTGAGCCCACGGGGCAACTTCTCATTTGCCTTTTTTTTTTTAATTCTTGAAAAATCAATGGTAGAGATAGTTTTTTATTTTTATTAGTTTTTTATTTTTATCAATGGTTACAATACTTCAATGAATTGATAAATATTTTTTTAATATTTTAGTGCCTATATTTAGGGATTATACTATAAATTTTTCATCGTAGACAATACTCTTTTAGGAACACGAATATTCCTCTAAAGCTACTAAATGAGTCCTCAAAGGTGATGGTTATGGACTCTCATTGAAGATGCTCTAACATATAGTGCAAAGCAGCCAGGAATAGAACATTTCCCTTAAGTGCAGTAAACGAGGAGTTTTTATAATCACCTTCAATTGTGGCTTTTAAGTAGGCTTGTCAATTTCTTGCACCCGTAATCCGACATAAAAATAAAAGGTTCCGGATCAACCCTCTAACTAGTTGTGACCCCGGTGGCACATCATATTATTGTGCAGTCATAGCCGACCCCGGTGGTGGAGTGTTCATATTAGACCCAAAGAAACCAGCCGGAGGACATGTGGTTGACCGTGCCGTAACAATCAGGCTGATGTCAGGAAAGGCAGAGGCGAACAGCGTGTCTGCAAGGCGTTCGATGCCCCAAACCTGCCCGAGGCTGAAGCAATATCCTTCATACATTTACATAACTATTCCACAGCAGAAAAATCTGCATTGGTCTGTATCCAATGCAGTATTATTTGATGTTCTATGCCAGAAGTTTTGACGGTAAGCAATTACATAATCACGTCTTACTTTCAAATTTTCAATAACCATACAAGCTTTGGTAGCCAACTAGCCATTTAAAGGCAAATGGCGTCATGAATACGGACATACAATAGAGAAAAATCGGATCAGAACTAATTCGAGGCCTACTTCATAGCAAAAGCCTTCTCAACGGAATTAGTTATGAACTTTAGTAATTTGTCGACCAGTTGGCAGCACTCCCGACTCTTGGGATGCCACTCGATTCCTTCTTAGTTTCAGCATCGACCTTGAAATTGGCACCACACATTTCACCTGAGCTATCCACACGTGGCACCGCCTTCAACTCATTGTGGGGATGCTCGTAACTCCTCAAGCCTCCAGAGGAAGTGAAGAAACAACCTGAGAGAACAGTACCAACATAGTTATTAGCAGTCTACCTCTCATACCAATGATTCAAGTTAACAGTTCACGCTAAGATCATAACAACAAAAAAGGAAAGCAATGCCATGCTAAACAAGAAACAGAAGCAGGACAAAGGGCCTAGATTATCCCAACGAGTAAGATGAGAAATCAGTTGCATATTTACATGTGAATCAATTCAAAATTCCAATATACAAAACTACTAATTCCATACAACATTTGTGGCATTATACTGTTCCCCGATTGAAATATAACAGGAACATCATACAACGCATAAAGGACACCAAGAAAATGCTAAACTTTTTATCCTACCAGGCCTAATGCATTTGGTTATAGTTATATACCTTTAGGAAATGGTGCAAAAGAATTTCCGCAGCCCTTTTTCACAACTTCTGAATCATCTGCAAGAACAAGATGGCCTTCAGAATCAGTTCCCCAGAAGAACGGAACATTCCCATCAGGATCCTGCACAAGAAAAGGAGTCAGCTCAACCACAAAACCAAAGAAAGAGACACAAGAACTTGAAAGTAAACAAGGACATGGGCCGATTGAGGGCATATCTAGGTAGAGAGGTTTTACTTACAGCAGCTACAAAAGCGGCTTTGGAAGCACTGTCAAAGAGAACAAATGCAAACTTCCCTTGGATATCTCTCACAACCTGGTCAGCAGGATAAGGACCTCGGTCTCTCAGAGTCCTGAAAGCTTCAATCACGATGATCACCTCATTGGCTGTTTTGTTCAATCCATATTGTTGCTTAAGAAGAGCAACGTTCTCAATGTGGCCTTGGAACAGGCAGAAAATGTCGTCCACAACGGCAAACAACCTAACAATATACAATGAAAATATCAAACATTAAATTGAAGTGCTAACAGGACAAACAGAAAACCAAGAGCCATAACAACAGAAAATTTGGTTCCTTCTTTTTTTTTTTGTGAGAAAATTTAAACGAGAACAAAGTCAAAGTTAATTTCTCAATGCAATTCCAAAGCTACTGATCATTAACCACAACAAAATCAAAAGAATCAATCTTCTGCACTACAAAACAATTAAAGAAAAATGGCATTCAAATGAACGAGAAACAAAAATTCTATGATCTCACTCCAACAAATATATGAAATTACACTTAAATTACTAGGAGGATATTGCCAAAAAGTTAATCTGTCTTTTTGTTCCAAATCTCCACCAAACAAATCTGTCTTTTTGTTCCAAATCTCCACCAAACAATCCATATGTTCTTTGTCATTATCAAGAAAAACAAAGAATTTACAGGAGGTAAAAACCATATCATCAAAATATATGAAGACAAACAAATTAGAATTGAATCCAATCACGCAATTTTTACAAATAAGGCCAAAATACATATGATCAAACAGATTTTTTTTTTTCCTCAAACTTCATGAAAACAATCTGGAACAGATTTAATCCAAACCAACGTTCTCCGATCATCAAAAACAATATCAATCTGTACAAAACTAACATTAAAACCAACAAACACATACAAAAAGTCACAGAAAAAACCCAACGACCCACGAATCGTCAAGCCCAGATCAACCCAATACTACACAAACATTAAAAAACAAAGAAATGGGCAATCATAATTTCTTCTTTTCTTTAAAGGGCATCTTCCATATTTATTTATCATAAAACAAAAAGAAGACCCACGAATCATCAAGTTCAGATTAATGAAAAACTACAAAAACGAAATGGGTAGCCTTAGTATCTTGTTTTCTTTAAAGGGTAGGTATCATCCATTTCACTAATTTTCACCGAAAAAAGGCATGATTTTCCGTTGGTATTGTACCTTGGAAGAAGAGGGTTCTGTTTGTCGAGAGAGTAGGCGATTACACCAGAAGAGCCAAGATTGACAGTGACGGAGGAAGGGTGCACAGAGGCAAACTGCCGCGCCAGAAACCCATCTTTCAGGGCGGCGGCTGATCCGGACTGAGGGCTCTGCAGCGCCTCGGGGCTTTTGGCGACCGACTTGTCGAACACTGCCAGCATTTTCTGGATCGCTGAGTTGATCGAAAAGAGTGAAACGCACAGAAATGGCTATCAAATGGATAAAAGCAGAGATAAAATGTGTAGAGGGTGGTTAATTACGGGTTTAACATTATAAGCTTCGAGCAAGGAGTTTCTGTTTTCCAATATTGCCCTTACTGCGTTGTACAAATTACAGGTATTTGTGGCCATCTTGCCAGTAAAACTCGTTACTATTTTGGTTTTGATGAAAGTGGAAGATGCTATTTGGAGAAAATTTGGTTACAATTTTATCTAGTAAATGAGAAAGTAAATCTCTTTGAAATTATTACTAAAAAACAGGTCTTTTAATAACTTACCAAAACAAGGTTTTGTAATTATAATATAAAAGGAAAACTAATGAAAATTATTTGAAAATTTTGAGTTTTAACGATAAGGACAAAATAAAAAGTAGAATGAATAGTGTCAGAATTGACTTTTTATTATTAAAATATAATTTTTTTGTTAAAATAAACAGTATCTAGAGTTTTTTTTTTGTTAAAATCCTCTATTATAAAACTCCTCGTCTGGTACCAAATCCAAATACAAAAACAGTAAATATGAATACCTATGAGATTTCAAAGTTTTAAAGATTATTGTCAAGAATTGATGCCCCTCACCATATCCATTGCAAATCTTTCCCGTCCATCAATCATGGAGATAAAGTTGATTTTGAAAGAAAGGAAAGAGGGAAGTGAGTTGAAAGAGGGAGCACGGGGACGAAAGAGATTAAGAGATTTTGAGCTTTTTATTTTGTTTTAAAGAAAAATTAGGTTTTTATCCTTTATTTTGATACTCCATTAATTAAAATCTTATTCTTTTTTAATTTTTAATCAAGATTTTTGGATATTAATAACATCATTAATTATTTCAATAATAAAATATTTTTTTATTTCTAAATATATTTATTTAATGTTAAAAATGTTACAATTAGTATATTTATATTTATGACTAAATTTTTTATCATATATTTTTAGTTTTAGT
>JAOTRO020000016.1:2418934-2429512 GCA_028566515.2 Pyracantha coccinea | reverse complement strand
TAACATGAGTTCACAGATTATTGACACTTGTCATTCTAACCAACCATTGGATCACAAGTCTATTACTGTTAACATTCCCCCTCGATCACAGGTTTGGACTTTCCAAGCCTGAGATTGAAGCAACGAGTTTGAAACAGTGGTGCAGACAACCTCTTGGGAAGAATATCTGCCAATCATATTCAATCGTCAAAACAATGGCACCTGGTTTCTTGATACTGGAGCAAATGCCTCATATTACTGTTGGAGAAAATGCTCATTTACTCGCCCATCTGCCTCTACCAGTATAATATCTGCCCATTCCGTTTACCACTGATAACCTTTGTTTCTAATATTTCTTGATCGTTTTATTGTGAAGGACCTCAAGACTCGGAGGACACTTGTCCAAGAGAGGTGCGAGAATTGGTTATACCCATTTCCAAATGGCAATAGACTATCCAATCATCATTTTTCAGCATTTATAGGAGTTCGAGTGCATGCTCAGAAGTGGCATTTCCACCTTGGTCATCCTGCTTCTCCAATAGTTAAGTTTTTAATTTCAAATAAACAAGTACCAGTTAATGGCGCTTTTGATTTAACTTGTTGCCATTCATCTCCATTAGGCAAGAGTACCAAATTGCCTTTTAGTAGGTCGGAGTTTGTCTCTAAATTTCCTCTACAACGTTTGCATTCAAATGTTTGGTGTTCTCCTATTATTTTAGTTAGAAAATTATCGTTATTATTTATTGTTCGTTGATGATTATTCTTGTTATTCTTAGATATTTCCCATGAAAAATAAATCCGAGTGCTTGAAATATTTGTTAAGATTAAGAAGCAAGTTGAAAATATGTTGAATCTTTCCATTAAAACTCTTTGGTTAACTCCATATACTCAACACCTAAGAAAGTTTTAATTTTCTTATAATTTGGTAGGCAAGGTTTTTTCGACAGTAAGCTTCTATTAGCGTTCCTGCTTCAGATGTTACACACACACCTAAGAAAGGTCTTGGTTCGGAAGTTAAATCACACTCGAGCTCCCATCCCTCTCCAGCGGTTCCAAAATCCGGTTAATATATGAATACGGCCATTTTCCGACTTATCCAAAGCATACATTCCACACAACCAGGCATTCCGAATGTTACCGAAACATCTGAAGTCAAAAAAGAAGCAAAGAAGTGGCTTGTAATAAAAATTTCTCAAATAATAATGAGGCTGTTTCAATGGTTATTGGGAGGTGACAAGATGAAGGAAGCAGCTTATTTTGATTAGATCAAGCCTATTTTACAGAGAATCCGAGCTAATACACTTCTGTTTTCGCTAACTAATCCGTGAAATGATTCGATAAACATAATCTTAGGATCATTTCAAGGAAATAAAATATGCTTCCCTCCAAGTGATTACTACCTCGTCATTCTCCATTCGTGGACGGTCTCATGCAGCCACACACACAACCCTTCTTGCGCCTCTCGCTAATTCTTCCGCCGGAAATAAAATCCCTCAGGAGAACGCCTGTTCTGCTTACGTAAAATCCATGCCTCCCCTTCTTATTCTCGTCCTCCAGTTTCAGCAAAATGTAGTGGATGTTCTGCAACTCAAACTGCAGCCTTCCGATCTTCTCAGACCCTTTACTTGCCTCTTCGACTACTCTCTCTCTGCGGACATTTCCAGCCTCCTCCAACTCTATGGAAGTCTGCTCGTCCAAAGACGGAGACTCCTCAATGTTCTTTTTCAGTTGATCATTAGTTTCCACTAGCTGCACAACTGCCTCCTCAACTTCAAGCAAGTGTCTTTTGACTGTTTCATATTCAATGCCGTTGGCCCTTTTACCCTTCTTGCTTGTCTCCATCTTCTTATCCAAATCCCGAGCAATCGTTTGCAGACTTGTCAGTTTCTGAGCATCAGAAGCAAGTCTCTCCAAGATTTTTTCCTTCTTGCCTTCATGATGTGGCCTTCGAAATGACACTTCCCGCTTATCAATTCCCAACTCCTCCTCAGCCTGAACTTCTGAAGTAAAATTCTGCATCATCGGCTCAGAATCTGTAAACCGATGGCTAGGGGTAAGATCTTCCATGCGTGCAGATGCCTCATTTTGTTTCTCATTGGGCACCGGATCCTGGTGACTGTATTGTTCGCCAGTTTCCCATAACTCAAGCGTCTGATTATCAGCCCCACCAGTACCTCTCCTGCTTCTTCCATGGGATGAACAATCAGAAACATGATCAAGCGGAATGTCTTTCATCAAAATCCCATTATCAGATTTTGTCTTCTGCAACTTGAGATTTTCACCAGTGAACTCCTTTCCAAGTTTCATCTCTTCACTTTTACTGCTTTTTTCTTGAAGTGAGGTACCGTTTGATTGTAACTCTTCAATCTCCACAGAGCCGTTGCTGTTTTTTGTACTTTCCTGAGTTGAAAGCCTTTCAATTTCTTCCACCATTGCCTTTTCAAATGGTTCCATCGCAAGCCTTTCTGTTTCTTCCACAAACATCTTTTCAACTTCTTTGATCATTGTTTGCACTTCTGCCAATTCTGAAATTCCATGTGGTACCGATGCTGTGGAATCTTGACAGCTCTTTTCATGTAGATGATTTGGCGGTTCCACATCCTAGAGGCATGATAATTAGTAGATAGAAGAAGAGCATAAGCAAGCAATGGTGATAGTCAGAGCGATCCAATAAGACACAAACATGTTAATTAAGTATCAGGTTTTAGCATTAAACTTCAATTATCCACAGAAGACAAGTTGCAAACTTGTGAACTACATCTGTTTCTGTTAGGAAGGCCTTTGCTAGAATAAGAATGTTTTACGTTTAGTGTTAAATTTCACTTACAAACAGGACACTTAAAATTAGAACTAACTCGAACTTTCATGTACACTTATGATAGCAGTTAATAAATACACCTTTTTATCCATACCATTAAGGCCAAAAACACACACAAACACACTTCTACGTTATTGAAAATTTGGGGTTAGGCTGTCAAAAACAAAAATGAGTCAATCTACCTAGCTCAGACTCTAACTGATGGATCATCACGATCATCAATGTTTCTAAATTTCTAAAGAGACGGAACTTATTACCTTATATTGTTGATTTCTTGCCACAAGAAGATTCGATCTAAGTACAGTACTGTGCTGAAGAGATGCTACATTCTCTCTCAATGAGGCTACGACAGGAACGTATGCAGACAACTGGCCCATCAGCTCTCCAACTTCACCTTCCAAGGAGCTAACCCTTTCTTTCATTTGTTTGACCTCCACAGATTTTGCAGCACTTTCATCTTTAAAACTCTCACAAACATCAGTGAGCTCATGAACCGTATTTTCAAGAAAAGCTTCACGGACAGCAGAAACTTGAAGATCAAAAACGAATGTCGCAGCCTCGGCCTCCCAGAGTTCAAAGTCATTGCTTCTCTCTTGCAGCTCGGAACTCAGATACTCTTCTCTACTTCTGTATTCTTCAATTACTTCACTTAACATAACCACTTCCTTCTCCAGAGTTTCATTTGCTTCACGAAGGATCTCGATTTCATTTTTCTGATTCGAGTTATCTTTAGATAGTTCTAGAATCTGCCTCTCACAATTTTCTCTCAGAAGATTTGAATCTTCATGTTCCATCATCACCTCCTGAACAGTTCTGCATAATTCCACATTCAAGTCCTCGGCCTTTCTAAGCTTCTCTTCTACTTCTGAGAGCTCCATGGTTTTCTGCTTCAGAGAATCCTTTCCAGCTAAAATTTGATGGTTTAGCTGATCTTTCGAGTCCTTGACTTCACGCAGTTCCTCGTGCAACAATTGAGCTGTCTCATTCAGATGTAGATTTTCTACTTCTTTTTCAATTACGTTAGACAAGATTTCATTCTTCAGAATTTCATTTGCTTCACAAAGGCTATTGATTTCCTTTTTCTGGCTTGTGCTATCTTCAGATAGTTCAAGAATCTGCTTCTCGCAATTTTCTTGCATTAGTTTTGACTCTTCAATATCCGTCTTCAGTTCCTGAACTCTTCTGCACAATTCCACATTCAAGTCCTCTGTCCTTATAAGCTTCTCTTCTGCATCCAAGAGCTTCATGGTTTTCTGTCTCAGAGAATCGTTTCCAGCTGAGATCTGATGGCTTAGTTGACCATTTAAGTCCTTGGAGTCACACAGTTCCTTGTCCAACAATTCGACTGTCTCGCTCAGATGCAGATTTTCTACTTCTTTCAGCACTAACTGCTCCTCCAATATTCCAACAGCCTCTTTGCGGTCGTTGTTAATTACAAATTGACTCTTGAGATCTTCAGTAAGTGCTTTTAGTTCTGCAGCTTTCTCAGTTGCGAAGCTCTCTAAAACCAATGAGAGGGTGCTGAAAGCTAGTGCTTCATGGAAATTAACACTATTATCCTCTTCAAGCATTTGATTTTCCTCTTTGAGGTCCAAAAGATCCTTAAGCAAAGATCTCTTATCTTCAAGCACCTTGTAATTTTCTTCTTGCAAAACCACGTAATCATTCTCCAAATTTTCCAGCTTACGTTGAAGAGGTATCAGTTGAGCCTCCAATATTTCCTCCTTGTGCTCTTTCTCGGTCACTTCCAACTTCAACTCCCTTGTCATCTCTAGAAGGTCATGCTTCTCTTTTTGTAGCACAGAACAATGGTTTAGCATGATCTCATACTCCCCCTCAAAGAATTGCTTTTCCGTCTCTATATCTGCACCCTCTGATCTCATCTGCCCAAGTACACTTAAGAGCACTGACTTCTCAACAAGCAACTGCTGTTCCTCATCCTTGCTACGTAACAAAGAAGTTTTCAAGTCCTTGATAGTATTCAAAATGTGCAGCACATTTACTTTCCCTGATGCAGTCTTATCGTCGTGCCTATCTGGTTCAACCTCAAGAGCCCTGAGCACTTGACGAATTCCCAACCTCAACTTCTCAATTTCCTCCACCAAGAATTGTTCTTCCACCTGTAGTTCGAGATTTTCATTCTCCAACTCTGAGATCAGGTTACTAGAAAACTTGGATTTCTCAACGTGTCTTTGACACTCGATGAATAAGGACAAATTCTTCTCTTCCAGATCTTCTATAAACTTCTGAAGGATAAAGATCTCGATCTGGGCATTTAAAGCTTTATCTAGTTCTTCTTCAAAATCTTTCTTTCCCAGCTTTCTTTCTTCCTGCATCAGATGGACATTGTTTTCCAAACCTGCGAATCGGGCCTCACTTGACCGTATATAACTTGCACGCTCCCGTTTTTCTGCAAGGAGGGAACCCCGTAGTTCTTCGAGTGCATTGAGTGTGGAGCCTTTCTCCTTCTCCAAATTAGAATATTTCTTCTCTAATTTTGTAAACCGCTTTTCCAGGTTTCGCAGTCTCTCTTCAACATCCTTTAACTGAAATACCAGGGTGCCTCTCTCATTAAGAAGATTGGATTTCTCATTATTGAGAGACTGGCACAACTCTTCTAAGCTGTTCGATCTTGCTCTGAACCGTTCAAGCTCAATGTTTGCAACAGAGAGGGAATTGTCCAGCAAGGTGTTCCTCTCAAAAAGCGTCTGCATATTCTGAGTGATAATTTGTAACTGTGAAAGCAGGAGAGCTTTCTCAGCAACAAGAGTGGATTTTTCTCCCTGGAGAAACTGGCAAGACACTTGCAATTGTTTGACCGCCTCTCTCAAACCCTCCAACTCAGTGTTCAACCCCAACAGCGAGCTCTCCAAAATAGCATTCTCCTTTGAAAGTTTACCCATATCCTTCAACTTCTCATAAAGAAGTTCTCTTTCTTCTTTCTCCCTTGTGCACATATCTTCTAGCTTCGATTTTTCACTCTGCAAGTCTTTCACAGATGATTCAAAGCATTCAGGATTTAATCCTGCCGACTCCACCTGCTTCACCATAGCTTGATATCTTCTATTCAATCCCTTAATTTCCTCCTCCAAATGTAAAATATGTTGCTGGAGGGCATTGCTTTGGTCTGATTTTACCGCAACCTCCTGTTCAAGTTTCTCTTTCATCTCTTTGATGTTGAAGATTTCATCTTGCAGATTCTTTATTGATACAGTGCAAGAGAGATTCAATTCACTTAGGCTCTTGTTTTCCTCCTTAACCTGTTGGACATCATCCTCCATACCATTTTTGCGTATCTCCAAGTCCTTCAACATTTGAAGCCCATTTTTGAAATCCAGTGCTAAAGCTTTCTGATCCTCTTGGGATTGACAATGCAACTTCTGTAGAGCGTGGAGAGTGGCTTCAGCTTGCACAAACTGTAAGTGCTCCTCTTGCATCAGAATCTGAAGTTTCTCCATCTGGGCATTCTTCTCTGAAAGTTCTTGATCTGTACTTGTAATCTTCTTCAACAGACCATCCGCCTCTAACCGCAGAGAGTGATTTGATCTCTCCAAGAGATCACATTGTTCTTCGGCACTCTTCAATTTTGCAGCCCCTGTCAAAACTTCACTATTTAGTCGTTTGGCATCTGTTTGAGCCTGAGAAATTTCACTTTCCATTTTAGCTATTGTATCCATGCACCGCTCGTATTGAAGGGCTGCAGCTTCTTTCTCTTCCATCAGTATACCCAGAGATTCTTTCAGAGTTTTGACTTCGCCTTCAGCTCTTTCAATTTGTTCATTAAGCATTCTCACATTTTCCTCGGAAACTGAGATTTTAGTCTCCAAAGCAGATATCTTCTCGAGGCATTGCTTGTACTGAAGAAAAAAATCTTCCTTTTCAGCCTGTAGTTTTGAAAGTTCTTGCTTGAGCTTTTGAGCTTCAGTTTCTGCTTTAACAGCCCGCTCGTTAAGTCCTTTTGCATCCCTTTGAGAAAATGATAACATGGTCTCCAGGCTAGATATCCTTTCCAAACAATGATTGTACTGAAGAAGACCAGCATCCCTCTCCGCTTCTAACTCCACAAGGGCTTCCTTCAATATTTTAGTTTCAATATCAGCTTTGCTTGCTCGTTCATCAAGCCCTCCAACAGCCGTTTGTGCATCATCTAGTTTCCTCCCCAGTGTAGACAACTTCTCCAAACTCTGCTCGTACTGAAGAAGGACTGCATCTTTTTCAGATTGTATCTCATCTAGAGTTTTCTTTAAGGCTTGAACTTCAGTTTCCGCTTTTGCAGCACGCTCAGATTGAGAAAGAACCAGGGTCTTGAGACTTTGGTTCTCACTAGTTAATTGAAAGTATCCATTTTGGAACTGTTGTTTGATATCTTCTGCTTCATGAAAATTTAAACCCTCTCTCATCCTTCCCTCCACTGCACCCTTTGAGCTATTTGGCACTTCTCCTTGAGTGAACATCTCAGTGAACTGTTTTAGACCCCTTCTGCTTATTCCAGAGTCGGGGTCTGCTGAGTTTCCTCCATTCCTTTTCAAAGCTTGTAAATTGGTTGACGAGAGACCCAATGCATCCTTATGCAAGTCATCAGGGTTGAATAAGGCACAAACTGGATGTGGCATTTCTGGTGGATGAGGTCCAACGTCTGGGCCACAAGAACCTGAGGGCGATTCATCAGCCAATACGTAAGGTACTTGGTTGGGAAATGCTTCTGCCATGGTTTGATGAGCGTGTCGCAGCTCCACAGTTGCATGATCGTACCTCTCTGCTAATGCACGATATGCTCGATAGAACTCCTCCACCAGTTTCATGAGCTCCGGGCGTTTCTTGTAGTACATTTCTGCCCTCCTTGCAAAAGAATCTGCATCTTCTTCAATGAGCTTGATCATTGCTTTGACTTTGGAATCCATGTCTGCGTAATAAGATTTCGGGTCAATTACGAATGTAGCCTGAAAAACCAAGGATATCCATCTGCAAAAACACACTCAATTGCACATGCTGAGGAGAAAGAGAGGAATCGAATGACAAAATTCCAAGGAAATCGATTTTTTTATCTACACTGACCTCAAAATTTCTTTTAAAACATATTTCATATGCTTGACATTATATCATGCTAATACCATAGATCACAAAACTTGAGATCCACCATATTTTGTTTATATTCATTTTTGGTCTAGCTTCATCTAGTTTCATGTTCAAATTAACTTGAATGTTAATGACCGTAGTTTCACGGAAAAGTAACAGGACATGAAAAACTTATGCAGTTATAATATCCTATGTTGGTTAAGCAAATGCAAACCAGGCGTGCGAATGCAACTGGCCACGCAAAGAACAGTTTTCAGTATCTAGTGTTAGTTCTATTACTATATACTCTCGCCCCTCATCTATCAACCTCTTCTCTCCCCTTTCATCTTAACCTAAATACAAAAAAGCTGTATCCTATTGGCATAACTTCATCCATGCATCCGAAAGAGAACAATATAGGCAACTACTTTACTTAAGATCCTATGTTGGCAACCATGCATAAAAACGAAAATGCTGTGTCTTGTTGGTACGACTTGGCATCAGACATGATTAGAGGCTATATGCTTAGTGCATAAAACTGATAGCTTATATCTGCATCTGAACAAAATTGATTTCAATCCAAATCCTGCTAATAAAATTGTATGAAAAATATCAAGACCTGTAAGATTCTCCTGAAGCCACTTTGAATTCTTTGGAATGTGACTATCCCACCACCAAGAATATAAGCGTCTGGACTCGGAATGTAACATGGTTGCCATGACCCCGGCGCAGCACAACAACAGAACTTGTTTTGAGTAGGGAAAGGCCAGATTATCAGTTCAATGAACTTCCACCCCTCAATATTCCAGACGAAAATGTGTGGTTCTGTCTCTCACTCCTTCCACCTGTGCACCAAAATCATCAAAGAAAGTTTTACAAAGATCGTTGGAATGGAATGAAGTTCACACCAGCAAGAAGGTATCAAGACAAAACAAACGATACAAAATTGCATACTGCCTGCTGTAATTAGACAGACACAATTGATCCAAGAAGACATCAACAAAAACAAAAACAATGTGGAAAACTGAAGTTTTCTTCAATGTATAAGAAATCAAAAATCATGTAAGATTGGAAAATACAAAAACCAGTACACAGCAGCTTTTTAAAAAAAATAAAATAAAATTCATAAAACAAGAAGCCAAAAGCACATACCACCTCAATAGATCAAATACAGAAAGAGTTCATGAGAAATGAACAAATCAAAGATGGGTGATTTTGCAAATCAGTTCCAAAACAACAAGAGAGAAAGATAAAAAAGATGACCTTTCGTTTCCTCTATTTTATTAACCATATGATCGAGAACTTACCAGTAGATTGACTGATAGCCGGTGCTGAATCAGCAAGTGAACCTACAAATCAAAGGAACATCGTAAATGCATCAGTTTTAAGCAGGTGGGTCATCATAAAAACTGCAAAAGCTTCAACCTTTGTGAACTCATGAGATTAAAAACTTACTCGATAAATGATTTCAGAGGTGGGCTTCTGACAGAACATCAAAATCTCCCATTAAAACCAATGGGGTTTTTTAATACAGATTGAAAACAAAAAACAAAAAACAAAAAAAAAGAGAGATTTTTTCAACTCTGTTTGGATCAAGTAATGCCAGAAGAATGAAAAACTGGTAATGGCGTTCTGATCAGCAGCTATGATTGGCAAACTCTAGCTGCATACATCACAGGTTCACCCCATTCTTTCTCTCTCTCTCTCTCTCTCTCTCTCAAACAGAATACTCTCTCACTACTCCACTCTTTATTGGGTTTTGTGCAGTATATTTGACAGATTTGGAACGAGGCTGTTTGATACACTGTAAAAGGCAACAAAGAGAGAATGAGGAGGTTAAAAAAGTAAGAAAAATATAATTGAAAATTGAGTGATATTTTCATGCTCTTGGAAACATTGTTGTAATTTTCTTCTTCTAAATATATGATATCATCTGCTGTAAAATCTTTATATTTTTTTAAGAAGAATGGAGTTAGGGGAAGTCTCAATAATGAACAAGCAACAATATGGTTCAAATTTATTTCTAGCGAAAATCTTATTTAAGATCTCTAAATTACAAGTGAATAGAAGAGGAATATCACTAGATTGTGATATTATTGTAATTTTTTATTTTAAACAAACGATATAATCTACAATAAGAGGAGGCTGGTAATAATGTGGTTCAAATTTACTTTTGACGATAATCGAACTTAAAACTTCTTACTTACCATAGTATTAAGTAACAAAAACACTATTGTAAATTGAAAATTGAAAAAATCAGAGTGATGATTTAAGAAATAATATAATACTGCGAGAGTTATGCTGTCGTTTGTCGTCTCAGGGGAACCAAATTACTAATCTTTTACGTCGCTTCCTCGTGGCATCATTGAATTGCTCGTTCTACTTACTTTTGATGTCTTTTGTTGTAATTCTATGTTTCGGGATCGTAATATGCTAAATGTGTTGTTGATTAGCATATCCTATATCACATAATTACAAAAAATAAAGTCCACTAAGCTTGTAGTCAACGAAGTCCAACAAGTTAAATCTGTTTATAAGTTCAATTCACGACAATGAATTTTTTTCTATAAAATTTGTTTATAGGTCTAATTTACTAGAAGTATTTTTTTTTCTTTAAAATCCATTCATAGGTTCAATTCGCCATAACTGTTGTTAAAATACATGAAATAAACATGTTAGAACAATGGTAGGCTAGTCAATTTCCTTGTGCAAGTTAGGCAAGTTAG
>JAOTRO020000016.1:2404594-2418834 GCA_028566515.2 Pyracantha coccinea | reverse complement strand
CAAAAATCCACATTATGCTTCTAAAATATCATACTAACGTATTGAATTTTGGTGACGATTCAACGGTCGGATCGTCGATTCATATAATTATCAAGTAACGCACCTTACTAGATTCACAATAATCAAATCACATCATATGGATATCAAAACTGAGATTAATATATCGATTTAGCGTAAAATAGCATCGGTGGCCCACTGGTCACGTGCCGCCGCCGCGACTTGCCTGAAAATTCAACTATTTCTAAAAATTCTCAAACTTCACAAAAATGAAGATCTCAGTAAGTGGAGCAACTTTCTTACCTAAGACTAAGGCCAATTTGGCCTAGAAAAGCCTCAATTTGACACGAACCTATTTGAACCCTAGAAAAATGGTATGCTTCGTTTCAGCTTCCATATGAGCTCTGACGCCTCCACCAAGGCTTGGGCCTTGCTCTTGGGGTTGAGAGGAGTCTTTTGGTGGTGGTCATCGACGGTGAAGCTCGCCGGAGCCACCAGAAAAAGGTTAAAATCGCCGGATGCCCCTGTGGGTTTGTGGCTTGGAACTGGAAATATGAGAAAAAAGTTGGGAAATCTAACACTACAGAGATGTAGGGCTCGTCAAGGGCTTTCCATGAACACCAAGACCACCCAAAACAGAGTTTGTATGAAGGAGATATAAGTGCGTCAAGTTGGCGGGTCGGGTGGAGAAACTGGGTTTCACCTGTTCTTTCCTTCTCCCTTCTCTCATTTCCCTCATTTCCTTTCTTCCTCATTGGCCAGTTTCTCCCTCATTCCTCTCCTTTATCCTCCATCTGCACCAACCATCTCTCTTTTCTTTTAATATGGGCCATACACGTGGCTCCACTAGATTTTGCTCCAAAAAATCTGGAGCATTCTAGACATTAATAAATTTACAATTTTGCCCTATACTTTAAACGTTAATATCTCCTTCGTTATAACTCCAAATTATGTTCTGTTTGTGCCCATGCGTTTGTAGCGATGAGTACTACGAGGATATGCCAAGAAAATGAGTCTTACATGACACAACAGGGCAGTCAACAAAAGTCAACACTTTGCCTAGAAAGGCATTTTCGTAAATTCACTTATTAAAATTATAAAAATCATATTTTTTAGGAACGGGCTGTTACAAATAATAATTATTGTAGAAGTGTGAAAAATTTAAAAGAAATATACAATCACTCGTAATGACAAGTTTTACAACTTTCATGAAATGGTCAACTCCGAAATCTGACACCATAGTCTATAAACCTTAGATTTAAATTTAACTGTCCATTGTCGTTTACACTTTATTCTACTCATCGAATTTCCTTTTTTTAGATTTTCTTTTTTGAAAAGCGATCTTTTAGCGGATGTAGAAAAATGAACGGTTCAGATTGTTGATATGACATTTCAATATTTACGGTTAACTAAAATATGAGTTGATGTTATATAGTTTCTAGAGACTTTATAAACTTCAAGCTATATTTTTACTAATGGTAAAACTCTGAACGTGATATCAACGATCCGAACCGTTCATCTTTTTGCATTCTCGAAGAGATCATGTTTTCAAAAAAGAAAATTAAAAAAAAAAAATTGGTGAGAAGAATGGAGCTTAAATATAAACGATAATCAATGGTTAAATTTAGATCTTTAGTTTATGGATTATGGAAAACCTAAGTGAAAACATCGTCAATATATTAAGCCAAAGTTCCAATACCATTTCCCTTGGTGATTGATGAAAATTGAAGGGTTTTATTGTAAAAAACGTGCAAAGTTCCTCAACCTTGAAACGCAACTCTCTTCATTTTGCATATATTTGAACATTTGTATACTGTAGTATGCACTAATGTTTTCATTTTCATTATTTATTGATTTAAAATATTTATTCTTAATGGTTAATGGGTCGGGTCTTATTACCTGATAATACTAGCGGGGTTGATTTAGGGTCGGGTCATATTACTTGTTTATTTTAACGAGTGTTACACGACACAACCCGTTAAGCTATCGGGTATGACACGAAAACGACACGAACACGAGAAACATGACACAAATGCCAGGTCTACTCAAGTGGGAGGATGTTAAAATGAATACTCTAGAAGTATTTTGGCCAAATATTTGAGTTGAAAGTAGTTTTTAAAAGTTTTAAGTAAAGAAGATTACATAGAGATTTGAACGAAGAAACTACATACATTATGGTATAGGATCAAGGAATAAAATTTTGACAAACATTTTTACTTTTTTTTGAGCCGTTAGATTACAAGTGTCCAAGGTCTTCATTTAATCATTAAGTGACATAGATGCTTACGTGAAATTTAATTAACATTAAAAAAACAGAAAGAATAAAAACTAAAAAATAATTAAAATGAGGAATAAACCTTGCGTACAAAGGCCTGCACTGATTTGTGCAAAATATCAAGTCTTTTGAGTCTTCAGTCTCATCTTTGGGTGAAAACCCAAAAACCTCTTTTGACTCCTATCTCAAATCCACACCGAGGTTTAATTGTATGAAAAAAATATGAGGGAGGAAGTGAGAGTTGTTGATTTAGGGTTTAATTTTTTAAACAGAGGGAGTGTAGTCAATTTGAATTTTAAAGAATTTTAACAAACTTTTTTAAGTGAGATTTTAAATGATTTTAACAGACTCTACAATCAGATATGATTTTGGCAAATTTATGTGGATTTCTATGGATTTCTATGAACTTTATTCATAATTTTCTTAAGATTTTATCCTCCTACAACATAAAATGATATTTTTTTTCCTAGTGCACAATTTGAAGGGAACATAAACATATACATACATATAAGAGAAAATTGTAGTAATGGTCCATCAACTTTAATTCAGTTGGAGCAATAGTCTCTCAATTTTATTTCCTTGTCCACTGATCCCTCAATTAGTCAAAATGTATAGTATGGTCTTTTTTGGTAACACTGTCAATAGTTTCGTTAAATTCAGTCATGTGCGTCGCACATGAGACTGATTGTAGGAGCAATTAGGGAAACATAATATTTCTTGTGGGTTGAATTCTATCGAATGCAGAACCCATCCCCAATTGAAACTTCCTCCCATCCCCAATTAAAACTTCATCCATGCCTAGCCTCACATTCCTCAAATTCCCACCATGTATTGCAATAATCAGCCTTTAGTGAAGGAAGACAACCGCAGAAACCAATCAGTTTTGTGCAAAATATTGGTGAATTCGAAGCAGGTATGACAATGTGGTATGGAAGAGCTTTACTGCACTGGTATAGACTGGTATAGAGGAGAAGGCATGGAGGAGCAGGCAGTTCACTTAATCTTAGAGGAAAATGGACGATTTGGAAGCCACTGCCGATGAGAAGACATATGATAACTGTAAGAATCCTACGTGGACTCTACTTGTTGTGATAAAGGTTAAGATATATGTTGGTATTTCAGATTCATTATGAGTTAAATACGTGGATAAACTGATCTCCTATATTTGTGGAAACACATTCATCGTGCTTTGAATCAGATCTCGCCCATGCTCCACTACTTTCAGTTGTTGATACAGTGGGACTATAACCAACACCCCACGATAGATGGGAGTTGGCTGTCATTGTTTTCGATATATATGTGTAATTCCCTGCTCACAAAGCGATCATTCTTCGAAATAGGGTTCTATCACCATAAGAATATTAAGGGCTTAAGTGAGTAGAAGAATTGCTGTGAACTTGAGACAATGTCTTCTTCAGGTAAGAGTTCTAATTAGTCTATACAATTGATTAGGATAATCAGATATGTTGATATTGTTTCCAACAATAACATCAACTAATCGAGGCCTTCTTGGTCCATGAACATCAAAAAACAAGCACCAATATCGTCTATTTCAAAGCCTCCATGGTCCTCCCATCCCATCTTTGCAGAAGCTTGTGTCCCAGAACTTTGACCCACAAATCCATGTAAATCTGGTCTTGCTTGGTTTCCCATCCACTTGTATCGACTTCAACCCACAGGAAACAATGTTTCCCTAATTACCCCTACAATCAGTTTCATGTGCCACGCACGTGACTGCATTTAACGGAATTATTGACGGTGTTAACGAAAATGACCATAGCTGCACATTTTGACGAGTTGAGGGACCAATGGTCATGGAAATAAAGTTGAGGGACCATTGCTACAATTTTCTTAGATAAATATACTAAATGCAACATTTAGAAGAAGAAGAAGAAAGAAAGAAAAAGAAAAAAAGATCGATGTAAACTGAGAGCATCAATCCCTCTCTGGCAGTTCCGAAATCCGATCAATATCCAACTCTATCCATTTTCGGACTTATCGGAAGCATACATTCAACACATCCAGGCATTCCAAAAGTTAAAACAAGAAGAAAGTAAGTGGCTTGTTTTGAATGGTTAATGGGAGGTGATAATACGAAGGAGGCAGCTCATTTTGATTAGATCAAGCCTATTTCACACAGAATCTGAGGTAATACACTTGTCTGTTTTCGCTAACTAATCCGAGAAATGATTTGCTAAACACAACATTAGGATCATTTAACGAAATAAAACATGCTTCCCTCTCAAGCGATTATTGCCTCAATCTCCCTTCGTGGAGGGTCTCATGCAGCCACACACACAACCCTTCCTGCGCCTCTCGCTGCTTCTGCCGCTGTAAATAAAATCCCTCAGGAGAACGCCTGTTCTGCTCACGTAGAATCCGTGCCTCCCTTTCTTTTTATTCTCATCCTCCAGTTTGAGCAAAATGTAGTGAATGTTCTGCAACTCAAACTGCAGCCTTCCGATCTTCTCCGACCCTTTACTTGCCTCTTCGACTACTCTCTCTCTGCGGACATTTCCAGCCTCCTCCAACTCTACGAGAGTCTGCTCGTCCAAAGACGGAGACTCCTCAATCTTCTTTTTCAGTTGGTCATTAGTTTCCACTAGCTGCAAAACAGCAGACTCAACTTCAAGTAAGTGTCTTTTGACTGTTTCATATTCAATGCCGTTGGCCCTTTTACCCTTCTTGCTTGTCTCCATCTTCTTATCCAAATCCCGAGCAATTGTCTGCAGACTTGTCAGTTTCTGGGCATCAGAAGCCAGTCTCTCAAGGACTTTTTCCTTCTTGCCTTCATGACGTGGCCTTCGAAAGGACGCTTCCAGCTTCTGAATTCCCCACTCCTTCTCAGCCTCAACTTCTGAAGAAAATTTCTGAATCATCTGCTCAGAATCTGTAAACCGATGGCTGGGGGTAACATCTTCCATGCGTGCAGATGCCTGATTTTCTTTCTCACTGGCAACTGGATCCTGGCGACAGTATTGTTCGGCAGTTTCCCATAACTCAAGCATCTGATCATCAGCCCCACCGGTACCTCTCCAGCTTCTTCCATACGACGATAAATCAGAAACATGATCAAGCGGAATGTCTTTCATCAAAGTCCCATTAGCAGATTTTGTCTTCTGCAACTTGAGATTTTCACCAGTGAACTCCTTCCCAAGTTTCATCTCTTCACATTTACTGCCTTTTTCTTGACGTAAGGTACCTTTTGATTGTAACTCTTCAATCTCCACAGACGAGTTGCCGTTTTTTGTACTTTGCTGAGTTGAAAGGCTTTCAATTTCTTCCACCATTGCCTTTTCAAAGGCTTCCATCGCAAGCCTTTCCGTCTCTTCCACAAACGTCTTTTCAACTTCTTTGATCATAGTTTGCACTTGTGCCAATTCTGAAATTCCGTCGTGTACCAATGGGCTTTGATCTTCTGTGGAATCTTGACGGTTCTTTTCATATAGATGATTTGGCGGTTTCATATCCTAGAGGCACAAACAGGCTAATTAGTGGAAAGAAAAAAAGCAGAAGCTAGCGATGGTGATAGCTAGAGTGGTCCAATAAGAAACAAACATGGTAATTAAGTATCAAGTTTTAACATTAAACTTCAATTATTCACACAAACCAAGTTGCAAACCTGTGATCTACATCTGTTTCTGTTAGGAAGGTCTTTCACTAGAACAAGAATGTTTTACATTTAGCATTAAATTTCAGTTATAAACAGGACACTTAGGATTAGAATTAAATCGAACTTTCATGTGTACTTATGATAGCAGTTAATAAATACACATTTTCTCCATGCCAATAAGGCCAGAAACACAGACGGACACTTATACGTTATTGAAAACTCGGGGTTAGGCTGTCAAAACCAAAAATGAGTGTCGACTCTACCTAGCTCAGACTTAATCGCTGAATCATCACTATCATCAATGTTTCTAAAGAGAGAAAATATTACCTTATATTGTTGATTTCTTGCTACGAGAAGCTTCGATCTAAGTACGGCATTGTGCTGAAGAGATGCTACATTCTCTTTCAATGAGGCTACGGCAGGAACGTATGCAGACAACTGGCCGACCAGTCCCCCAACTTCACCTTCCAAAGAGCTAACTCTTTCTTTCATTTGTTCGACCTCCACAGATTTCACAGCACTTTCATCTTTAAGACTCTCACAAACATCAGTGAGCTCATGAACCGCATTTTCAAGAAAAGCTTCACGGAGAGCAGAAACTTGGAGATCAAAATAGAATGTCGCAGCCTCAGCCTCCCAGAGTTCAAAGTCATTGCTTCTCTCTTGCAGCTCGGAACTCAAATACTCCTCTCTCGTTCTATGTTCTTCAATTCCTTCACTTAAGATACCCACTTCATTCGCCAGAGTTTCATTTGCTTCGCGAAGGCTCTCGATTTCATCTTTCTGATTTGAGTTATCATTGGATAGTTCTAGAATCTGCTTCTCACAATTCTCCCTCAGTCGCTTTGAATCTTCATGTTCCATCCTCAGTTCCTGAACAGTTCTGCATAATTCAACATTCAAGTTCTCAGCCTTTCTAAGCTTCTCTTCTACTTCTGAGAGCTCCATGGTTTTCTGCTTCAGAGAATCCTTTCCAGCTAAAATTTGATGGTTCAGCTGATCTTTCGAGTCCTTGGCTTCATGCAGTTCCATGTGCAACAATTGAACTGTCTCATTCAGATGTAGATTTTCTACTTCTTTTTCAATTACGTTACACAAGATTTGGTTCTTCAGAATTTCGTTTGTCTCACAAAGGCTTTTGATTTCCTTTTTCTGATTTGTGCTACCTTCAGATAGTTCAAAAATCTCCTTCTTACAATTTTCTTGCACTAGATTTGATTCTTCAATTTCCATCTTCAGTTCCTGAACTGTTCTGCAGAATTCCACATTCAAATCTTCCGTCTTTTCAAGCTTCTCTTCTGCCTCTGAGAGCTCCAAGATTTTCTGTTTCAGAGAATCGTTTCCAACTAAAACTTGACGGCTTAGTTCACCATTTAAGTCCTTGGCTTCACACAGTTCCTTGTCCAACAATTGGACCGTCTCATTCAGATGCAGGTTTTCTACTTCTTTCATCACTAAATTCTCCCCCAATGTTCCAACAGCCTCTTTGAGGTCGTTATTAATTACAAATTGACTGTTGAGATCTTTAGCAAGTGCTTTTTGTTCCGCAGCTTTCTCAATTGTGAAGCTCTCTAAAACCAACGAGAGGGTGCTGAAAGCTAGTGCTTCGTGGAAATTAACACTATTATCCTCTTCAAGCATTTGCTTTTCCTCTTTGAGGTCCATAAGTTCCTTAAGCAAAGATCTCTTCTCTTCAAGCACCTTGGAATTTTCTTCCTGCAGAACCACATAAGCATCCTCCAAATTTGCCAGCTTAGGTTGAAGAGCTAACAATTCAGCCTCTAATATTTCCTCCTTTTTCTCGTTCTCTGTCACTTCCAATCTCAACTCCCTTGTCATCTCTAGAAGGTCATGCTTCTCATTTTGTAGCCTAGAACAATGGTTTATCACGATCTCATACTCCTGCTCAAAGAATTGTTTTTCCGTCTCTACCTCTGCACCCTCTGATCTCAACTGCCCAAGTACAGTTAAGAGCACTGACTTCTCAACAAGCAACTGCTGTTCCTCATCCTTGCTCCGTAACAAAGAAGTTTTCAAGTCCTTGATAGTATTCAAAATGTGCAGCACATTTACTTTCCCTGGTTCAGTCTTATCGTCGTGCCTATCTGGTTCAATCTGCAGAGCCCTGAGGACTTGACGAATGCCCAACCTCAACTTGTCGATTTCTTCCACCAAGAATTGTTCTTCCACCTGTAGTTCGAGATTTTCACTCTCCAACTCTGAGATCAGCTTACTAGAAAACTTGGATTTCTCAACGTGTCTCTGACACTCGATGAATAATGACAAATTCTTCTCTTCCAGATCTTCTATAAACTTCTGAAGGATAAAGATCTCGATCTGGGCATTTAAAGCTTTATCTAGTTCTTCTTCAAATTCTTTCTTTCCCAGCTTTCTTTCTTCCTGCATGAGGTGGACATTGTTTTCCAAACCTGCCAATCGGGCCTCACTTGACCGTATATAACTTGCACGCTCTCGTTTTTCTGCATGGAGGGAACACCATAGTTCTTCTACTGCACTAAGTGTGGAGCCCTTCTCCTTCCCCAGGTTAGAATATTTCTTCTCTAATTTTGTAAAGCGCTTTTCCAGGTTTCGCAGTCTCTCCTCAACATCTTTCAACTGAAATACCAGGGTGCCTCTCTCATTAAGAAGATTGGACTTCTCATTATTGAGAGATTGGCACAACTCTTCTAAGCTGTTTGATCGTGCTCTAAACCGTTCAAGCTCAATGTCTGCAACAGAGAGGGAATTGTCCAGCAAGGTGTTCCTCTCAAAAAGCGCCTGCATATTCTGAGTGATAACTTGTAACTGTGAAAGCAGGAGAGCCTTCTCAGCCACAAGTGTGGATTTTTCTCCCTGGAGAAACTGGCAAGACACTTGCAATTCTTTGACCTTCTCTCTCAAATCCTCCAACTCAGCGTTCAACCCCAAAAGCGAGCTCCCCATAAAATCATTCTCCTTTGAAAGTTTACCCGTATCCTTCAACTTCTCATAAAGAAGTTCTCTCTCTTCTTTCCCCCTTGTGCATATATCTTCCAGCTTCGATTTTTCATTTTGCAAGTCTTTCACAGATGATTCAAAGCATTCAGGATTTAAACCAGCCGACTCCACCTGCTTCACCATAGCTTGATATCTTCTATTTAATCCCTTAATTTCCTCGTCCAAATGTAAAATATGCTGCTGGAGCGCATTGCTTTGGTCTGATTTTACCGCAACCTCCTGTTCAAGTTTTTCTTTCATCTCTTTGATGTTGAAGATTTCATCTTGCAGATTCTTTATGGAGACAGTGCAAGAAAAATTCAATTCACTTAGGCTCTTATTTTCCTCCTTTTCCCGTTGGACATCATCCTTCATACCCTGTTCGCGTATCTCCAAGTCCTTCAACATTTGAAGCCCATTTTTGAACTCCAGTGCTAAAGCTTTCTGTTCCTCCTGGGATTGAGAATGCAACTTCTGTAGAGCTTGAAGAGTCGCTTCAGCTTGCACAAACTGTAAGTGCTCCTCTTCCATCAAAATGTGAAGTTTCTCCATCTGGTCATCCTTCTCTGAAAGTTCTTGATCCTTAGTTGTAATCTTCTTCAGCAGACCGTCCGCCTCTAACCGCAGAGAGTGATTTGATCTCTCCAAGAGTACACATTGTTCTTTGGCACTCTTTAATTTTGCGGAGCCTGTCAAAACTTCGCTATTTAGTCGTTTGGCATCTGCTTGAGCCTTAGAAATTTCGCTTTCCATTTTAGCTATTGTATCCATGCACTGCCGGTATAGAAGAGCTGCAGCTTCTTTCCCTTCCTCCAGTGTAGCCAGAGATTCCATCAAATATTTGACTTCAACTTGAGCTCTTTCAATTTGTTCATTAAGCATTCTGACATTTCCCTCAGAGACGGAGATTTTCGTCTCCAAAGCAGATATCTTCTTAAGACATTGCTTGTATTGAAGTAAACAATCTTCCTTTTCAGCCTCTAGTTTGGAAAGTTCTTGCTTGAGACTTTGAGCTTCAGTTTCTGCTTTAACAGCCCGCTCGTTAAGTCCTTTTGCATCCCTTTGGGAAAAAGATAACTTGCTCTCCAGGCTAGATATCCTTTCCAAACATCGATTGTACTGCAGAAGACCAGCATCCCTCTCCGCTTCTAATTCCACCAGGGCTTCCTTCAATATTTTAGTTTCAATATCAGCTTTGCTTGCTCGTTCATCAAGCCCTCCAATAGCCTTTTGTGCATCATCTAGTTCTCTCCCCAGTTTAGACAACTTCTCCAAACTCTGCTCGTACTGAAGAAGGACTGCGTCTTTTTCAGATTGTATCTCATCTATTGCTTTCTTTAAGGATTGAACTTCAGTTTCTGCTTTTGCAGCACGTTCAGATTGAGAAAGAACCTGGGTCTTGAGACTCTGGTTCTCACTCGTTAACTGAGAAAACCCATTTTGGAACTTTTGTTTGAAATCTTCCGCTTCATGAAAATTTAATCCTTGTCCCATCATTCCCTCTGCAACCTTTGAACTATTTGGCACTTCTCCTGGAGTGAACATCTCAATGAACTGCTTTAGACCACCTCTTCTGCTTATTCCAGAGTCGGAGTCTGCTGAGTTTCCTCCATTCCTTTTCAAAGCTTGTGAATTGATTGACGAGAGGCCCAATGCATCCTTATGCAAGTCATCAGGGTCAAATAAGGCACAAACTGGATGTGGCATCTCTGGTGTATGAGGTTCGACGTCTGGCCCAGAAGAGCCTGCGGACGATTCATCAGCCAATACATAAGGTACTTGGTTGGGAAATGCTTCTGCCATGGTTCGATGAGCCTGGCGCAGCTCCACAGTTGCATGATCGTACCTCTCTGCTAATGCACGATAAGCTCGATAGAACTCCTCCACCAGTTTCATGAGCTCCGGGCGTTTCTTGTAGTACATTTCTGCCCTCCTTGCAAAAGAATCTGCATCTTCTTCAATGAGCTTGATCATTGCTTTGACTTTGGCATCCATGTCTGCATAATAAGATTCAGGGTCAATTACAAATGTAGCCTGAAAATCCAAGGATATCCATATGCAAAAACACACTCAATTGCACATGTTGCGGAGAAAGAGAGAAATCAAACTGAGAAAATTTCAAGTACATTCATTTCTTTATCACTGACCTGAATTTTTTTTTTTAAACATATTTCATATGCTGGAAATTACATCCTGCTAATATCATAGATCACAAAACTTGAGATCCGCCATATTTTGTTTACGTTCATTCTTCATCTAGTTTCATGTTCAAATGAATGTGAATGTTATTGATCATAGTTTTACAGAAAAGTAACAGCGCATGAGAGTCTTATACTGTACTTTGTTGGCCAAGCAAATGCTAACCAGGTATGAACACGGCTGGCCATGCAAAGAATGGTTTTCAGTATTTAGTTTTAGTTCTATCTAGTCTCCTCCCTCAGTTACGATATCTCTTCTGTCCTTTCATCTCCATCTAAATACAAAATTGTTAAGAAATGGACTCGGCTTTTAAAAAATTAACATCCAAAAGAGAAGAATATAAGGAACTGGCTTGCTTAACATCTTTATGTTGCCATTACCAAAAAATAATGCTGTGTCTTATTGGTATGACTTGCCTTCACACATAAGTAGTAGCTACATGCCTAGTGCACATACAACTGATAGCTTATATCTGCATCTGAAAAAACAAATTCCAATCCAAGTCCTACTAAACGGATAAATTTTACAGAAAAATATCAAGACCTGTAAGATTCTCCTGAAGCCATTTTGAGTTCTTTGGAATGTGACTATCCCACCACCAAGAATATAATCGTCTGGACTCAGAATGTAACATGGTTGCCATGACTCCGGCGCAGCACAACAACAGAACTTGTTTTGAGTTGGGAAAGCCCAGAATATCAGTTCAAGAAACTTCCACCCCTCAATATTCCAGATGAAGATTTGCAGTTCTCTCTCTCCCTCCTTCCACCTGTGCACCAAAATCATCAAAGAAAATATAATCGTCAGAATGGCATAAGGTTCACACCAGCAAGAAGATATCAAGACAAAACAAACAATACGAAATTGCATGCTACCTCCTCTATTACACAAATAACAATTGATCCAAGGAAACAAGTAACCACTAAGCAAGAAAACAGCATTGAAAACAAAAACAACGTGGAAAATTGAAGTTTTCTTCAATATATGAGAAATATAAAAAATTCTTGTAAGTGCTACAAATTGGAAAACACAAAAACCAGGCATCCATAAATCTACCCCAATAAAACCTAGTACACAGCAGCTTTTTTTAAAACAAGAAGCCAAACTGCACAAGCAGCTTTTTTAAATTTGCATAAGCTCAGTACACAGTAGCTTTTTCTAATTATACAAAATTCGTAAAACAAGAAGCCAAACTAAAACACATACCACCTCAATGATCAAATACAGAAAAGAGTTTATGAGAAAATAAACACACCAAACATGGGAGATAATGCAAATCAATTCCAAACAACAGCAAACATAGATAAAAAAATAAATTAAAATAAATAATAAATAAATAAAAAGCTGACTTTTCCCCCTCTTTCATTAACCACAAGATCAAGACTTACCAGTAGATTGACTGATAGCAGGTGTTGGGACTTCCAATCAGCAAGTGAACCTACAAATCAAAGGAACATCATAAATGCATTAGTTTTGAGCAGATGGGTCTTCATAAAAACTGCAAAAGCTTCAACCTTTATGAACCCAGAAGATTAAAAACTTACTCAGTGAATGATTTCAGAGGTGGGTTCTGATTGAACATCAAAATCTCTCATTAAAACATCACCATCCACATTAGAAACCAATGAGTTTTTCAATTCAGCAGCTATGATTGGAAAACTCCCGCTGCATACATTACAGTTTCACCCCATTGTCTCTCTCTCTTAAACAGAATACTCTCTCACTACACTTCTCCATTTATTGGGTTTTGTGCAGTATATTGACAGATTTGGAACGAGACTTTGATGACACTGTAAACCGTAAAGGCGAGAAAAAGAGAAACGAGGAAGTAAAAAAGGTTTCACAATATTTCCTTACTTAAAAGATAAAAGATAAGTAAGAACTCTAATTCAAAATTTCTCAAAATTATTCGTTATCAATTTATAGAACTTCATGTTTATAATCAAAATCGTTTATATTACAAATTACCTTATAAAGATGATCTTTTACCAATACCATTTATTTGTTTTTAAACAGTTTGATGATTAAACAATCTTAGTTTTAATTTATTTTTGACAAAGATAATTTTTACAGAATGATTCATAGTTTGAACAGTTCTAATTATAAACACAAAACTTTATAATTAATACCCTAAGAATTTTAAGTATAAATTCATACTTATTTTTAAATAACTAAGTATAATTAAAAAAAGTAACAAAAACTGTTGTTTTTTCCTTTATCTTGGAAGACACTATTCTAATTCAAAAAATGGAAGTGACGTTATTCCGAGAGTTTTGCTGTCGTTTGTCGTTTTTGCCCAACTTTTTGAAACATTTTCTGACTTTTGTTATAGTTTTTCACTTTAAGATAAACCAAATTATTAATCTAACCCTGCTTAAGATCTCCATAATGTTCTCTTTTGGGGTTTGCAAAATATTTTCCGTTCTTTTTGATAGTTCTTTTTGATAGTTTTGATCATCTTTCACGTCTCTTCCTCGTGGCATCATTGAAGTCCTCGTGCGACTTACTTTTGCTGTCATTTGTTGTAATTCTATGTTTTCGATCGTAAAATGCTTATAGGTACCACATAGTTACAGAAATGACGTCCCAGAGACTAACAGCCCTTTTTATATATACATATATAGTGTTTATATTTTTGTACAATAATTATAAATATTTTTTTTTTGTTGGAATATTAGATGAGATAGTACAATTGATAGTTAGAAAGAGACAAATCTAATACTCAAGGTGAATATCAGGAACAAAAATTGCATTTTACAAGATATACTACTCAAAAAGTATCACGGGTAATAAAAAACATAAAAAGCAAGTAGGTCTCGATAAAAATAAATTCCCGTTGAAATCACATGATACAAGACTTCGAAGTTAAAAAAAGCGTAACACATGAAGCAATGAACCTAGAAGGTTCGCCCAACTATTGGGCTCACACTATAGCACAATATTTATTGATGTTTTTCATTTTGTTTCTTTTCTTTTCAGTAGGACAATCATGAAGCAGTACTCTAAATCAAATTTTAATGTACAATGTGACAATAATCAGCGCTATACAATAATTTTTTCACAAGTACATCCATGTATTTTGTTACATAACACTTACCTATTTTTGGTTGAGCTGTTTTTTTTTTTTTTTTTTTTTTTTTTTTTACAAAATCACCAAATTTTGATTCATTACTTTTTTGC
>JAOTRO020000016.1:2389616-2400643 GCA_028566515.2 Pyracantha coccinea | reverse complement strand
TTAATAAATAAATAAAATCTATTTATATATGTTTATATAGATGAATTTTATTATATAAATTTAATTAAGAATTTAATGTAATTAATTAGTATGAAAATAATTTATTTATGTATGGGCAGTATAGTAACCAACCTAGTTTTCATTCCGATTGAAGTGAATTAGTAAACAACTTATATGGACTCAACATTATTCCTACTCCGATTCTAGATAGTTTTAGTAAACAACTTCAACAGGAATCTGATTTTGATTCCACCTCATTTCAATTCCTCTTCAATCCAATTTCTCCTTAATTCAATTCCTCTCAATTTAATTACGGATTAGTAAACGCGGAATGAGATTAATCAATGGCATAGGGAATCTTGTTTGAGAACGTTCATAGAGAAGCTTGAAATTTCACGCGCATGACTCGTATCTCTATTTTCTGCCTCTCGCTACAGCACGATCGAACATCATCCAATACAACCTCACTCGCACATGCACCACCTATTTTAACCCCACACGTGAGGTTCACATGTTTTTTTTTTCAACAGAAAACTAATGGACGTTTGAACGTGGACCGCAAAGTACCAACGGGGCTCCCCACAATTCTTTAATTGACAGCTTTTTAACACCGATGATACATAAAAGGGCAATGTCACCACAGGGATCATGAAAAAAGTTTGGCCTGAAAATTTATATGTGCTACATCATTTAGTGCATATAGAACCATCACTTAGTTAAATATCAACCGCTCAATCATGAAAAATGATGTGCGAGAGAGAATCATGGTACACATGTGAAAAAGGAAACAGATTTGAGCATGGTCTATGGAAAAGATTACTAGACAGAAATGGTAAACTTGGAAACGAAAGAGAAGAAATTCCATATTATACAACGAAGAGTTGGGATTATGAAAGCAGGGATACCATATTATTATTATACAGCTACAGAAAAAAAATTATAAACTAACTCAAACAGCATACAGAGCTAAATTTAATATCTTTGAGTACAAGGTATACTAAAAGATATTTTTTTCTAGCTTCGCGAAATTCCGACCTTCTCAATTCTGGGGAGTGAGGGAAGGAAACGAAGGGATGGACTGCAAAATTAGTTTCCTACCCGCCCTTCGACCAGGCGATGGCACGAATTCTCTGTTAGGAGGACACACCCTCTTCCCATTCGGAGAAGCAGTCTTGATGCCAGTGCTGGGAGACCCATCTCCTTGAAGAATCTCTGGCATTTCATCCTCTGGAACTGTTTGGATGTGTCTCTCAAACTTGGTTTCGGGGCGCAGAATATTTGGTTTCCCAAGTTTCTGGCTTGTATACAATCCAGAAGAGGATCCAATGCTAAAAACAGAAGATCGCGGGGGTTTGTTCTTTGATGAAAACGGCAGCGAGACCGATTGTCTGGAACACAAATTAATTGTTAATGATCTAATGGCAATGACACAGCAACTTCTCGTTTGCAAATAATTTAAAAATTAAACCTGGAAGGCCGTAATGGCGTTGTGGGAAGAGCAGACTCCTGGCGCTGCTCGTCATTTTCCTGAATTTCATTTTTCTGTTGATGTTTTTCAGCCACACTCTTTCCGCATGCTTCTGTTTCTTCTTCATCTGCCTCGGTTTCTGTTCCCATAAAAGACCCTGAATTCCAAAAGAATAAGGAACAAATATAAAGATAACTGGCAAGCACGCTTGAAGGACATCAGATTCAGATGGGAATGCAGATAATTAGAAATCCACAAAGAAGTAATCATGTAAAGCGTAACACATCACTCACCATCCTTTCTACCAAATGTATTTTTACAGCCTTCACATCTGCAGCTAATGGAGCATCCAACACCGCCCTGTAAAGGAAAACCAAGTGTGAATAACATTTAAATAAGATATTACAAGAAAACAAGATATGCTGAGGGGTGAACCTGATAGCATTCACAGTATTTTTTCAGGCAACTTGATTTCTTGCAGTTGCATCCTCTTTTATGTCGCGCAGAAGCTGGGGTCTTGCTGGACTCCTCCTGCAAGTGAAAACAGATTTTACCGGTTAAATTTCTGTTCAACTTGCAAACAGAGCAGAGAACAGTTAACTCATTTTCTAACCCCATATTCAGGAACAGGATCAGCGTTCCTGATCACTTTCGGCGCAAAAGCAAGTGGGTTGCGAGACTCAATCTGTTTACGAGTTGCAAGAACAGTATCTTCATGAATAGGCTTGTTGAAGCATTCTTGACATGAACATGGCTCTATGCAGTAGACACCAGCAGCAAAGCATTCACAGTAACTGCACGAAAAGCATCAGAAGTTGAATAATAGACTTAAGGACCAGTGCAAGAAGTAAAAGGAATCAAAGAATATCAACAGTTTATCCGCCTCAGGAGATTATGCAGGAGGTAACTCTTCTGCATGTAGCCTTTGTAATAACTACCAGGTTTACAGCTTTTTCATAGCAAAGGATAATGTTGATTGAGATAATTGGATGCAACTCTAAAGTAAGGGAAATGAAATTCCTAAGCCAATATATATCTGACTGATGATAGTTTCAAACATGCAACAAAAGCTATGTCTGAATGCAAGCAACGTGACAAAAGTTTTAGGCTTCACTAAAAGGGAGATGAAGAACCTACAGTTTCAGACACTTTGATTTTTTACAGTTGCAACGTTTGCAAGAAGACTCGGTTTCTCCAGCTTGTTCGAACTTGGGCCTGCACTTCCAACGAGAATTATAAGATGTCAGATAAAAGTACAAAAATCTGACCAATCACATGCAAATGAAAATGAAGATGACAAATTAATTTAATGAAGAATATCTTGTCAACAGAACATGCCTCTTCTTTTTCGGGCTATTCTGGTTAAACTCTTCATTAGCTAAAAATGCAAGTTCTTGGGAAGCATCTTGCAGCAGCTGAACCCCACTTTCGGTGCCATCCATGTCCCTTTCAGATGAAGCCGAAGAGAAAGATTCATGACCAGGTCCTTGACCAGCTGTGGGGGAATTAGCAGGGGCAGTGAGGTTGGGCAAACTTAGTTGTCTACCATATGCCATATTTTCACGCTTAATGGTTTTATAATCTTTTGAGGTTGTTGCAAGAGCATTTAAATGCAAACCAATTCCAGGTAAGATGCACCGTGCAGATTCACCACCAGGTTTCATTGGAACAAGTTGGTTATCAGTGATTTTTTCATCAGATTGAGGTAACATAGAAGAACTAGAATTTGGAACATTGTCTAAACTCTTCCTGCGCGCTCCCACCATCTCAAAATCCAGACAGCGCCTTCGCAAACCACGATGCAAATTTAAACCAGGCTAATGCACAAACAGAGAAAATGGCATTAGCACAACCATCAACAAACAAAACAAACAAGGTAATGACAACAATTCATAACAAAGTCGAGAATCTTTGGATTTGGCATTATTCGGACTATCGTGATGGCATAGTGAATGCTTCACCTTACAATTGAACTGCATGGGTGCTTCCACTTTATTATCTTCTTTCTCGATTTGATTGCTAACCATATTATTCAAATGGTCCTGCATCAATTCTGTGTCTTCCGGCTGACTAGCTTCTCCATATTGAGATGAAGGATCTTCAGTTTCAGGCTGTTCTCCGGAAAAAATTGTATCAAGGACTAGAACGTTTTGCTCATCATTAATTTCATTCTGTGAGTGTCGCGGCATCAGAGAATTACAAAATCTTGTTACAGAGTCCTGAGGATTCTGCATTATCCCCCCAAAAGCCTCTGAGCCATTGGGGGAATCGAAAATTAATAGGTCGCTAGCATCAGAGATCAAACTCTCCCAATCACGGCCTGTCAATTCGTTTCTTTGCTCACTCTGGCACATGTTCTGTAGATGTGCTCCATCATCGGAAGAACCCTTTTCAGAGGTCTTTTGAACATATGGAACGAGTGGAGCTGACAAGTCAGCCGCTTCCGACTCACAACCGGCCTCAGTACCACAACGAGTTGTTGCACCACACTCAGGGCTACCACAGTCATATTTCAAATTTCTCGGCAGCTCAATTACAAACTTTGAGTGCTCCCTACGTGGCTCAACAGAAGCTTCTCCAATAGAATCCCCTGGAACACGATCCTCATGTAACTCTGCGGAGTTAATACAGAGTTCATTCGTATAGAATTTATTTCCGCTTTCCAGAGAGGGCTCGGGTTTTGACGGATCAGAAGGGTTATGCCTGAAAGAAATCAAGTATAATTTGCTAACAGAATTAGGTAAGAAAAACAAAATAAAAAAGAAATACAGCAGTGAATTACCTCCTCAGGAACCTGGATTCCTTGTGAGAGCTGACATGGGGCGAAGTGAAGACGGAAGGGAGGGATGCGAAACTGAGTGAGCTGAACGTCTGAGTAACGTGAACAGACTTCACAGGTTTGATAGGAGAAAGACTATTGAGATAGTTAAACACAGGAGAATCCTGCACATATGATGAAAATAAACACCTAAAAGAAAAACTTCTTACATACACACAGTAATTGGAACATGGACACCTAAAATATAGAAATTACGCAAAATTAATATATAATCTCAATTGCACCACCAAAAAGAAAAAGAACATTCACAGAATACATGATACATATAAATTGGTAAAAACTAAATTAAATTCCATCAACTTCTGAAACCCAGTAAAAAAAGAGAGGGGCGGGGGGTGTAAATTGGTAAAAATTAGGTCCACAACAATCCCAAATTGAGTTTTCTGAAGCCAAATGGTGACAATTCAGCATGAAACTGAGCTCAATTTGAGATCCAGATCATAAAATTCTGAAAACCCACATAAAGCAGACACTTTTTTTTTTCGAAAACAAAAGAAACAAAATAACATGAGAGAAAAGGATAACAATACTCTGAAAAGAGTTATATTTGAGGACTGATCCGGCTGAAAATCAAAGATCAACCCACATGCAGTGATGCAGGGCAACTGCAACCCATGAAAATAAACAGGAACCTCAAGAAATTCACAAGCTTTAGAAACACAGAGGAAACAACCTCAAAAACCAAACAAAACCCAATTCAGCAACGACCTTAATAATTCAGAAGAAAAAGAAAAACAAGAAAATGGGAACAAAGCCTGACCTCAAATTTGGCCTTGGGGGTGCCGATCTGGTTTCTCTCTGGGGTGTCCATTTCCAGAGAGGCAGCTCCACCGCATGCCACCACTACCTCCTCAGCCACTCCATCATCCCACCACCACCATTATCTCTCTCTCTCTCTCTCTCTCTCTCTACTCTTTGAAGGTGAATTTGGCCTTCTTCTCTCCAAAGTCCAAGACTGTAAAAAAACAAAAAGGAAAGAAATGGCGAGGTGGGTCTCGTGCAATTTGGAAAATAGGTCTGAGAATTTCAAGAAGAGGGAAGGCGGGAGAGTTTGGAAACAAGTCTCGTGGGGATAACTTTGACCCTACCACCACCACCTCAAAGCCCCACCGCTCAACAGCTGTACGTATATATGTATATATGTTTCTGTAATTTTCTCACCATCACCCACCCGACCCAACGCACCCGGCTTTAAAAAAGGTAACGTACAGTTTACTGCGTCTGGATTTTCTCAATCTCTCTCCCTCTCACTCCTCACTCACTCTTCGCTCTCTCGCTCCAATTCTTCTCTCTTTTTTGGGCTGGCACTTTGGGTCTTTGGCTTTTTATATTAATAATTTTGCTTTGATTTGCTTTCTCTTCACTACTTGACTTTGTAAACTGCAATGCCTGTCCTTTGAGTCATTCACTATTTTGCCCCCTCTTCATCTAAAGAACACTCGTTTTGGCCTTTGGGAATTTCCCATTGTGGCAGTCAATGCCAAGACAATTACCCTTATCGTCTTACATTTTTTTTCATGTTAATGCATAGACTAGTGTCATAGATAAAGTTAATGCATAGAAGTATCATAGATTTATCTACATGTGACTGTTCTCCTCAAGGGAATACCCTAATGTACATTACTAGTTTGGTGTAAATTGTATCGTCTTCATAGGGTTAAAATCATCACTTCAACGCCTATTTTAGGGTTAAAAGTGTCTATGCACCATCTGACACGCAGTTAAAATCAATAGATTTGACGTTACAGTCTATGTTCAACTTCTCAAATCTTGTTATTAATTAGCTCGATACATGTCGTATCCTAACGCGATTTGTTTGGATTGTGGATTACCTCTTAGGATTTTAAGAGCCTGAGGTAAATCAATAAAAATGGGCCCCGCACGTTTATTCTAGCTTTTCAAAGCTTATTTAATATTTTAAGTTTTTATTTTATTTTTAGATAAGATGTTTTATTCAAACCCAATGATATACAAAGGACATCCAAACAAAACTAATTCAAAATTCAACGTGAATATAAAAAATGATCGTAAAACTTATTTTATGTTTTAGGTTGAATAACATTTTTCATAAAAGCAATTGGGTATTTGGGCAATGTATCTTGTTCAAAAACTTGAGTTGTGGTACTTGTCACTATAATTAAGCATCGACTAGATTGTAGTGGCAAATACTTCGACTAGGTGTCCCAAAACTCAAAATTGTTAAGCTGTTGGCAAATGTTTATAGGGATTATAACCATGGTATATACATTTACACACCCTAAATTAAGTTAATTAACAACAAAATGTAACGCCCTAAAATCTTATGGTGGTTCTAATTTTATGAAAATTAATTGGTAAATAAATAAATAAATGCGTATATGAAAATATTGAATCAATACAAAACATTTATAAGGTGAACATAAAATTCCCGTGAATTGCATGAACCAAACTTATTCTTGGTCCCTATTTACGTTTTGTCATCATCTTGATTGATATTACTTTTTTAGCCCTGTGAAATGACATCGAAGCTATTTTTAGTGTCTACGCCGAAAGGGCTTTTTGGAGAATGTTCAAATTAGTAATAATTATTGGCATTTACTCTCCACCGTTAGTTTTGGTGCCTGACGTAACGACAGCGGGTAATGCAGTTTTGGCGCGCAACGATTTCAAATGCTACGTTATTTGCTAGATTGAGGTCCCACCGCTACCTTGTGCATTATGGATTTAGTTTAACAATAATTATGCCACCAAACACAATGGAGCATCAACACAGACGTTAGGTTTGCCGGCCTTCCACAACAAAATCCTCTATTTCTCGACGCACGAGTATATTAACACCGTGATATTTTGTGTCCTAAAAATTCTTCATATTCTCCCTTTAGAGCAAGTTTTTTTCTCACAAACGTGGGGTCATGAATAATGCTACACAATGGAGCATCAACATAGACGCTAGGTTTGCCGGCCTTCCACAACAAAGGGTTCATCGAATCCTCTATTTCTCGAAGCACAAGTATATTATCACCATGACATTTCATGTCCTAAAAATTCTTCATATTCTCTCTTTAGAGCAAGTTTTTTTCTCACTAACATGGGATCATGAAAATTAAAAGAATGTGTGAGAAGTAAAATGAGATGTATGGATATAACACCCCATTACATTAATGTCACACTTGCAAGTAAGGTATCAAAATTAATCAAAATGTAAATAGATTAGGCATGAGGCTCGTAATAATTGATAATTCCATGTTCACCTTTGGACTTTATGCCACTTTTACAAAGTTTGGTTTAGGGCATGTGGTCCCATAAAAAATAAAGGTGTAGTGTCACGTGATTCTCCCCACAATTTTTGTTTTTAGAAAATCAAAATAAAATAAAAATAAAAAATAAAAAAGAAGCTTACAATTTGCTCTTTCCCAACTCCCCACATTCTCTGAGAGAGGAAGTTCGTGCGAAATCATAGTGTCTACTACATGCGTACTTTGTCACACCACACAAATTCTCCATCTGCATTCTGCAATATAAGGTGTTTTTTTTTTTTTTGCTTAATTATTGGCTAACACAAGCAAATTAGTAAATTAGTAAATTAGTAATTAGTGATTGGATAAGCGTATTAGTAGGTACAGTTGTGATTAATTATTTGAAGTTTGATGACTGGTTGTGATTTTTTATTTATTTTTATTTTTTTTAGAAACTGGAGAATTTATTACCCGGGCAAAGATGCCAGCAAATACAGAGAAAGCCTACACCGAGGCAAGCAAACAGGAAAGCAAAAAAGAGACATCGGACAGTAAAAGGAGATACAAGTAAGATTGGTTGTGATTTAGATTTGAGTAAAATCTTGTGATTTAGTGAGTGTCAGATTGTGGGTTACTAGAATAAAGCATTGGGTTGACCCAAATACTTAGGATTTTAATTAATTAAGATTAAGATGCTCTTGTAATCCGCAAGGGACCAAAATAAAATTCAGAAGGACAAAAAGTAATGAATCTAATGATTCAGGCAAATGTGAATCAGTACAAATTATGTGAGGCTAATTTTGGTTTTGGGTGGAGACGAGATCTTGTGGAAATGTGTCAGTCGAAACCTGCTTTGTTTTTCTCCATGTTATTTTGCACTAGGAAGTTTCTCTTGTTACAAACATGTACTACCATTTGCCTCTCTACTTTTTTCAATCATAAATTAAAATACTAGGGTAAAATCAGTATTTTGTTTTTATTTTTTGTGCGTAGGTTAATGTGGGGTGAATGTGTATGTTATCCTACCATATCAATGGGCTATTGGTCATCCTTTTCCCACTATTTTTAGCTCAAAGTGTAAATGGATTTTATTTTACCTTTGCGAAACACACAAAGTACATGCCCATGCACTGATAGGAATGGGCAACGATTATGACAGGTAGGTAACCGCGTTTATTTACCTATAATTGTTTAAGCCTTTAACGGCATAACCGTTTACCCGTTAAATAATTACATAAACAGCATAACCATTTAAGTGTAAATGTAACATTGATCATTTCCATTGATCACTTGCTTCTTTGCGCTACAACTTTTGTTTAGCTCAAATTACCATTTCATACACTTACGCATTGTGTAGCCATGCATTGATCAATGGGTAGGTTAATGTATGTTATCCTACGGTTCCTACCATATCAATGGGTTGTGGTCATCCATTTCCCGCTTAAAGCATCTCCCCAACCACCAACTTTGAGACCTCATTTAGGGGTTTTAAGAGAATATTCGGGTTCTAAAGAAATATTGTTTGCAATGGGAGATCCGTATATAATAATCCCTAAATATAAAGACTAAAATATTTTAAAAAAAACATTGTTCATTTTGTTTGAGTATTATGGCCGTTAATAAAAAAATTTAGCTCAAATTGTAAGTGGATTGGATTTTACCTTCATGAAACACACAAAGTACATGCCCATACATTGATCATTTTCATTGATCACTTGCTTCTTCGCACTAAAAGTTTTGTTTAGCTCAAATCACCATTTCATATAGTTACGTACGCCTTTGTGTAGCCATGCATTGATCACTTGCTTCTTCGTGCTACAGGTTTTTGTTTTTCCTTTTGACTTGAGAGGAAGCACGGATTGTAGCCCTAAATGTAAGGACAAGTACTTTACCACTAAAATTACAAGCATCCACTTTCAATTTATAGCTTAAAACCCATAAAAATTTGGACCTAGAATCCGGGCTAGCCTAAGCCAAATTACAATAGTAAACTTTGTTATAAATTAGCTTATGGTTTATGAGATCAATGTTTGTATTCTATTTTTTATTCTAAGGTTCTTTTTCTTACACCGTTGATGTATGTCTTTGGTCAACCACGAACGAAGTCCAAACAACCTTGAGCATGGTTTGGTTCTATTACCCTTGTAACATGAACAAAAAATTACTGTTCACTAAGGCAATAATTGCCAATTTGCCCAATGGTCCAGACAATTATCACCCTAAGGGGTGAATTGCTCTTATGTTTACAAAATATTTTTGGTACAAGGAGTCATTGCTATATTAAGCATAATCTTGGTCCAACCACATTTTTCTTATAGTGTTCCGAGTCTTCTGACTTCAGTGTGTGCTTCCCAATCTTTGTCATAGTTTCTTGTGGTTAATTAAGTCTTGAGCAATTTCATGCACCCAGAGCCAACATGAAATATAATACATTACTTAGTACTTTGCAGGCAATCGGTTTCAAGAGTCCAATGCATCACGTAGCAGTTGAACTTAGGACAACCATCAACCAACCGGTTTCTCACTTGGCTCTCATGAGTTTTCTGACAAAGTTTGGCAAAGATGCATTGGTTTGCTCTTAATATTTTGACATGTACACATTTGTTTTTCAACTAGCCTTTTATGTACTGTTGACATGTTGTTATAATGTTGTTTCTACATATGCCATTCTTGTAAGCATTCCATTGCATTATTTTAATCACCCGATTTTCATTTGGGGATGGTATTGTAAGTTGATTCAATACAAGTCAACAAGGATATGAAGCGAATCTACATCGAAGAAGTACAACAATAGTTCAAGGTCTAAATGTATGTGATGATCCATATGATTGCGTTAAGAAATTTTAAGATAAGACCTTATATTTCAGTTATATTGACTTAATACCGCTCAATATATTGGGTTTGGATGGTTAAGGCGAAGACAATGTTGGTACATTGCTGGATATATGTGTTTACACTTATGAAGTCCATGATACAACGCGTAAAGTGCTAAAATTAAGGTGGATGACGCATGGTTAAGAAGACTCCGATGCGATAGCAACTCAATTAAATTCCTAGACCAAAGGAAGAAAAATGTTGGGCTTGATACCACCCAAATACTGAATTTAGATGATTAAACCTAAAACAACATCAAAGCACGGTTAAATTTAGTGATGAACACTTGTGGAGCCTGTGGCACAACAACAAATCGCTTGATAAGGTTTAAATTATAGTATTTTGGGCTTGGATGTCGCCGAGTGCAATGCACGTGACCTACTCTTAAGTGTAGCAAGGCCAGGCCTTCACTGCCGCGCATATACACTGAAAATTTGAAAGCGGAAGGGGCTGTGCAAAGTAGCCCGCCTACCCGTGGTTAGTAAGCTTATAGCTAAAAAAATTTCTTAAGAATTACACATTAACAATTCATTTGTAAATTTCATTCTATTCCCAAAGCCACAATCTTTGGTCATGAAACATGTTCATCGTCATTTTAATGGTTTGATCTAATTACAATGTTTCGTTAAAG
>JAOTRO020000016.1:2369197-2382221 GCA_028566515.2 Pyracantha coccinea | reverse complement strand
CTAATATAACGAAGTATGATTCTCTCATCTCCAAATCTTCTTCCCTCCTCTCTCACTTTCTTTTTTGTCTTTATCTTTCTATAGAGAAGTCAACACAAAATGTTGGCATGACTTAATCGTGACCGTTCAAATAAGAAAGGATTGAAGGAGAATGGAATTTAGAGGGAAGAGAATCATACTCCTAATATAATAGCCCAATCTATTTATTTTGCTGCTAAGACACCTGGTTTGGTGCCACTTAGTACTACGGTTTAGTGATATTCCTCTTCACTTGTAAATGAAAGGTTTTAGGTTATATTCTCGTCAAAGGTAATTTTGAACCACGTTATTGCTAGACAATTGTAAGGCCTAATCGAGCCTCTTATTCTTAATGTAGATAATATTGTTTATTCAAAAAAAAAACAACTGATTTGATGGACGAACCTCAAAATTTACCAGTTTCGGAGCCAAGTAAAGAATCAACATTGATAATTGTGACTCAAGGTGTAAGGTGTGATCAAAGTCCCATCATAAAACTTTTACATTAATGTTACACCTGCAAGTAAGGTATCAAAATTAACCAAAATGTAAATAGATGAGGCTCGTAATTATTGATAATTCCATGTTCACCGTTGGTCTTTAAACCACTTTTACAAAGTTTGGTATAATGATATTCACTAGGTGTCCTTTATTAGGGCATGTGGTCCCATAAAAAATAAAGGCCTAGTCCCCCACAAAATTTTATTTTTTTAACCTATGCAGAAAATCAAAATAAATATAAAAAATAAATAAAAAAGAAGATTATAATTTGCTCTTTCCCAACTCCCCACATTCCCTGAGAGCGGAAGTTCATGCGAATCATAATGTCTACTACATGCGTACTTTAATTTGTCACACCAAACAAATTCTGCATCTGCATTCTGCAATATAAGTTGGTCTTTTTTTATTGTTGGTCTTTTTTTATTATTATTCACTTTATTTTTTTCTGAATTATTGACTGACAAGCAAATTAGTAAATTAGTAATTGGATAAGCGCATTAGTAGGTATAGTTGTGATTAATTATTTGAAGTTTGATGACCGGTTGTGATTTAGATTTGAGTAATCTTGGAGCCCGGTTAGGGCCTTTAGTAGTGAGTGTCAGATTGTGGGTTATTAGGGTTGACCAAAATACTTAGGATTTTAATTAATTAAGATAAAGATGCTCTTGTAATCCGTAAGTGACCAGAGGAAAATTCAGAAAAGATAATAAAAAGTAAAGTAATGAATCTAATGATTCATGCAAATGTGAATCAATACAAACTACGTGAGGCTAATTTATCTATTTATTTATTTATTTTCTGCAAGTGAGATCTTGTGGAAATGGGTCGGTCAGAAACTGTTTTGTTTTTCTTTGTGTTGTGTTGCACTAGGAAGTTTCTTTTGTTGACAAATATGTACTGCCATTTGCCTATTATTTTTTAAAAACCATAAATAAGAATACTAGGTAAAAGTCAGTATTTTATTTTTATTTTTGTAGGTATGTTAATGTGGGGTGAATGTGTATGTTATCCAGTTATCCTACCATATAGATGGCTTGTGGTCATCCTTTTCCCACTTATCTTTAGCCTATACATTGATCGCTTGCTTCGTGCTACAAGTTTTGTTTAGCTCAAATCATCGTTTTATAAAGTTACGTACGCCTTTTTGTAGTCATGCATCGATGATGGATCACTTGCTTTTTTTGGCTACAAGTTTTGTTTTTCACTTTTTCACTCGCGATGATGAGAGGAAGGGAGGATTTTAGCACTAAATGTAGATGTAACTGTTCTACCACTGAAACTATAAGAATCTGATTTCACTTTAAAGCTTAAAACCTAAAAAATTTGGATCTATAGTCTGGGCTGCCTAAGCCAAATTACAAAAGTAAACTTTGTTAGAAAATTAGCCTATGTCTTATGAGATCAATGTTTGTTTTTTATTTTTCATCTTAAGGTTATTTTTCTTACAACGTTGATGCATGTGTCTAGTTAGCCACCAACGAAGTCAAACAATCTCGAGCATGAGTTTGGTTCACTTGTGTCCACAGTTGTTTGGAGTGGCCCAAAAAATGTCTAAGGACACTGGTGTGGTACTAATATGTAACAAAGATCTTTCGATGTCTAAGTTAAAACCAAAATTTGAGTTCGAATAAATAGAGGTTATAGAGGAGAAGATATAGGGATTTAACTAGTATAAATGGAGGCTTTAGAGAGAAGGAAAGTGTTGGAAAATATTAATATTTAGGATTATTTTATTGTTTGGTTTTTAGACCGACCCCATAAGAGTTAGGTTTTCGTTATTAGGGTTTGCTTTAGTTTTTACTATAAATAGATGCTTTATAACTTGTAGAACAATAAGTTAGTCACAATGTAGTCCTTCTGAAGTTGTAGTTGTCTAGGTAATTTTGTTTATTTGTTTTCAATTAATAAAATAATGTTCATAGTGTATCTTTTGTTTGTTCGTCCATTTTGAGTACTTTGATTTTCAACTAAGAGGACACACATTCAACACATTTGACACAATAAACAAACTCTCTCGAAGCTACACACTACCAAATTTTCTCAACATCTCTCTCTAATATCGAACTATTCTGTTAACAATATCAATCTCACATCGAGGAAACAAGGGATCTTGCATATGCTTATAATTAATTGGACTACTTCACATGTTATTAATTAATTTTATGCTAGAATCTTAACTTTCTCGACATTCACTGTAAATATTTTCTTCTACTGAATTTCTAAATCACTATGCGGTACAAATGTTGAAGATTATTGTTCTGATAGACTTTTGCTGGCTTCAGTATTCATACTGGCGATACCCTATGGTCGACCTCTCCTCTTTAAGGAAGGTAGAATCGTCATTATGGTTTGATGTTTTGTTGACAACATCTTACTTAACGAGACCATCCCTAAATAGGAGATGTTATTATTTGGCAGAATCATCATTTAGGGGTAAACAGAACCACTATTAAGATAATCAATTGACATTAAAAACTGAACTAGAAGCCCAAAATATAAGTTATTTGAGTCCCAAAAGGGCCCATATGAGAGGCCTAACAAAGTGGTCAAGTATCCTATAATCTTTGGAGTATTAGGTTTTTTTTTTCTTAATTTTTTTTATCATCTCTAAGGGAGAATTTTTTTTTTAAATAAACAATATTATCTACACTAAGAAGTGGGATGAACCTCACAACGAGCTAGCAATAATGTAGTTAAATTCGTCTTTAGCGAAAATCAAAAATAAAGTCTTTTACTTACCAGTGAAGATAAATACCACTAGACCGTAGTACTAAGTGGCCTCTATGGAGGACTGTTGAGATATCTAAACAATTATGTTTATTTAAAAATAATTATGTTTAGAAATACTTGTGGTCCAATGAGTCATTGCTGTACTAAGCAGAGTCTTGGCCCGATGCACAGTTTCTTATTGTGTTCCGAGTCTTCTGACTTCTGTGTGTGCTTCCCAAGTTCTCAATATATTCCTTTAGGCTGTTTTCACTTCGGGTGAATCCAATTAGGAATAAAGAAATTTTCACAAATATTACTTGACTTCTGTGTGTGCTTTTATCATAAGTTTCCAGATTTCTGTTAAGATAAAATAATGAACTAATTAACCTATTATGCATATATCAGCTATAAAATAAATAAATAAAAAATCAGGACGGGTCCACGATCATTCTGATCCAAAAGTGGCCCCGTCATCGCTTATATTAGAGAGACTGTACAAATGTAATATGAAAAATGTGTTTAGGATAAATATATGCCAGCAATTTAGATTTATTTTTGTATGAGAATCTATCATAAATCATAAATATCTGTGAATTAAGAAAGTAACGAAAAAAGTCTCATCCTTCTACACAGAAAACTTCCCTTTACATGTCTTCTTAAATTGCTCCAGATTTGGTTAACATAAAGATCAACAACTTTCTTATAATGCACCATGCACGTATCATTATAAAACCCAGACCACAATCTGGATTTTCAACATTCAACCTTCTCTCATCGCAATGACAGGAAAAAAGAACTCTTCAAATCTCAATACCAATAACATCAAGACCACATCCTACCACAATTTCATGCCAACGAAAGCTGAAGAGGATGAGGCAAGGGCCAACAATCGCGAGCATCAAGTAAGAAGAACTCGTGTGCAAATCAGAGAGCTTTCACCGCAGCCAATAATATTAGAATCAAGCGATCCGCATAATTTAAGAATGCCATCACAAACGAAGGATTTTCTTCCTTCTTAGAAGTTGAAGAGTATGAGTGTTGGTCTTTTTCATGTTCAGCTAGTGGAGTTGGAATTTTTTTTTAGTTTTATATAATTTGAGTTTCATGGATATTGGAATGTTTTCTATTATTTGAATAAAATTACTATTTTATGTTATGTGTTTATTTAATAATGAAACTTGATAAGAATTATCAATAAAAAATCTATAAAAAATTATCCTATATATATGCTTATTACTCAATGAGAGGAGTGCTAGTTGATACTGTATTAGTGTTCTCTTAGAATTCTTAATTAGAGGAGTGCAATTTGACTATATTGAGTTGCAAATAACACCACCAAAAAGAATTATCCTATACATATACGCTAATATATTACTTATATAAATTGTTGGGAAACATTGTTTGTATAATGGTGTGTCCTTTTTCTTTCCTTAGACTTGAAAGATGTTTGACTAGGTACTTGTAACTTAATTGGTCACGAGCATTAAGTAATAAACAGGCAAGGGCCAACAATCGCAAACCTCTTTTTTTTTTTATCCAATATACAAAGTCACGATGAAGTGTCTTTCAACATGACTTTGTATTATTAAATTGAGATGTTATTATAGCTATGAACTCGTTCCATAAAAGTAGCTTTCCTTGAGCCCAACAAAAGCCATTCGAACTCTTAGTCTTATCCTCACTTGTATAGTTTATTGTTTAGTGAGATAATTATAACTTAATTGGTCATGAGTATTACCATTGCACCGCAAATATCGAGTATGATCTCCCCTTCTTATTCGAATAAAAAAAGGTCCCAAAAGAAGTATGTAATAGTTGTATATAAATTGTTAGCTTTGTTATTCAATAAATTATATGCCCCATATATACATTTTATTAAAAGTAAAAGTAAATGTAAGAAGTCGTGGATTCTCTTGGCAGAATTGAGTCTTCCTTATTAAATCATTGGGTCAATTCAACTTGAGATAGTAATATTACTTGTAATAATAACAAACAAATAAAAAAATGACTAGTTTATTGTGAAGTTAAACCTACTCATTCTTTCTAGTTTATTCGAATAATATCATCTCTTATTGGAAAAATTACCTACAGATCCAATAGGTAATTTTTCCAACTTTTGAATCATTCTCAACTCACTTAATGATTACGTTGTTTAGAAATTCCAGCTTAGCATGCGTTAACGACGTTTTATAATTATTGGTTCATTCCCTGGGATGACATGATCGAATAGATAGTATGTACTTTTTTTTCTTTTTTAAGATTTTTTATGAATATTTTACTGTATATATGTTGAGTAATTTCTGGTGAGTAAACATGTTTTAAATTTGAATATGCAGCAATTGATGCACCATAAGGATTCCTCTTTCAATGGTGATTTTTTTTAGGACATATTCATTGCAAGGACAAATGAGAAGCATTTGGAGCTGCTGTACCCTACATGGAGGTTCCTTCATTGTGTTATATTTGAATTTTTTGTATTTTAGAAGTATCTTTTCAGCAAAATAGAAATTTGTTGGTTAGAGATTTTTATTTCTTTCTACACATCGTTTTATCATGTTTTCGTGGAAAGTTTCCAAGTTTGATACTTTCTAGCTTTAATTCATAACTTCGAATATATAAAGTTAATATAGAATACTGTTACATTATGAGCGTGAAATGTAAAAAAACAAAAGAAACATAAAAATTAGAAGCAAAAAGTGAACTACAAGATTGAGTGCTTATACTGCCTCCAGTTCTCAATTTTTGAGCAAGAAGTCTTTATCCTGACTATGAAGTTCATAAATTTTTTTTATGGCTCAATATATGGAAATCCCAAGGTCAAATATTATTAACGTAATATATATGTGTGAGTGTATGTAAATTCATGATTTGAGTTATAAAATTAGGGAGAAAGAATGTAAATTTAAGGAATCTATTACTGGCACGCCACAATAATTAGCTTGCACCTGAAATTTTAGACAACCACAAAGAAAATTTTGTCATTGGTAGGCTCAAAAATGGGATCAAAATAGTAGCTAAAAAATAATGACACTCAAATTCAATTATAAATCATACGCTGTGTATAATTGAAGCTTACAAATGGAAACAAAATAGCAGGATTTCAATTCAATTGAAATTTCCTTTATTTTAATTCAAATGTTCAATGCCACTCATGTTCCTTATTGTAGATAGTGTGAAGTATATTTTCCACATGTATATTAGTATGGTTTATCATATATACATTTAAAACTTTATACATGTTTTTTATAGTTTGAAAACCCGCAGCAATGCGCGGGTACTCTTGCTAGTTTGAAATAAAAGTTAGTTATATATATACACAATCAACTTGATTTTCATTAACAAATTTTGTTGTGTTTTAACAAAAGCTCTTTCAGCAAAAGCGGTTATGAGTAGAAGTTTTTTCTATAAAAACATTCTGAACGAGCACATACTAATGCCTTTGTAATTTGCTTAGCATTCATAGTACCAACGGTAAAGTGTGTACAATCTTCATATGTAACTGACCAAGCTTATTGAACCCATATCTTTATAACCCCAGTAATTTTCTATAAATTTGTCATTAAGCTTATTGGTTTATCTGAGACTTTGCAGGTAATACCCTTTCAAGTCGCTTTTTCATGACTTCCATTAGTTTGTCCAACTTAATAGCCATTGCTTTTTGAGTTTGAGGCAGCATGCTGCAACTCTTGATTTCTTCCTTAAGACATTCCACCATTTTTACACATGTATTCATTTCTTTTAGATCACGTTGAATAACATCCACTTTAACCTTGATTAACTCAATGTCATTCCTAATTTCATCTAGATATGTAATAACTCCTAGAGTGATGGCAGCAGATGATGATGATGCATAAGTGATTTCTTTCTTCTTGAAGGTTTGCAAATTGACTTTCAACTCAGCAACGCACTACATAAAGTCATTTGGCAGAGTAGGAGTTTGAAGAGGAGTCTGAGATCCTGCAATGTGTTGTTTTGCCTTCAAGGTCTGAATGTGAAATTTCATCTCTTGCACCAAAGTAATGATCTTAGTTGGAATTTGCTAAAAAGTGGAAGCTTCAGGTCTAAGAGTAAGTTTCTTCAAGAGAGGTTGGTCCTCTTCTTCATCAACTTCCCTATCAGCTATAGCCCTCTTAGTCTTAGACTTAGGTATCCACCGATTATTCTTTAGCTTTTAACCAAGTCTCTGCATTTTTTTATTAGAAAAAGTACTATGCTTGTTATTCAATCTTTCAGTTTCATCATCTAACTTGACTTCAAAATACTGGAACAACTTAGCGAAAGCCATTCCATAAGGTAATGATATTTTTTTTTTCCTTTTGGGCACATCATTCATTTAATGAACACTGTGAATGGAAAGTTCAACTTTTTTCCGTTTGTAATAGCCCACATCACATACACATCAAGATAAGAAACATTGTATCTTCCGTCAAATTAGGGCATACGAATGTTTATGATCATATGGTTCAAAAGTCTAAATTTTGAGGTGAAATCAGATGCCTTAGGCCACTACCAAAAAATTTCTTCCCTTCCAGTAAACTTTTCAACCCTTGATAGACATTCCTTTGTGAGTTTGGCAATGTTTCATATCAGACTCATGAATTGAATAAATCATAGTCAACACAAAGGGATTAACAACAATATCAACACCATTTACTTTAGAAGTTAGAGTTGTACCTTCAACGTTTATCTGTAAGTTAGCAAAGAACATCCTCAACAACAGTGTATACAACTTCCTCTATTTGCACAAAATTGCTTAGTAACTGATTGTCAAACCAATTCTTGAAACCAAACCTGAATTTCTCAACGAATGAGTATTGAACAATCCTACCTAGCACAAAAGGCCAAATGCTGATAGGGTTGGTGTATTTCACGCTGCAGTCAGCATTTCTAAACAAAATCTCATAAAAAACCACTTGCTCACCAACCATTGTGAGGAGCGAGAATGGAGATTGGGTCACCTAATATGCCTTACCCAATCTTCATTCTCGTTCCTCACACATCTCAACCCCTTCAATTTCCCTTATTCTTAATTTTTGAATCCTTCAGTCGACCTAATCTACCTTGACCCAATCTTATTCTCGCTTCTCACAATGGCTGGTGAGCAAGTGGTGGTTTTTTATGAGATTTCATTCTGAAATGCTAAATGGAACCTAAAGTACATCAACCATTTCAGCAATCAGCCAGTTGTGCTAGGTAGGATTATTCAATACCCATTCTTCAAAAATTTAATTTTGAGTTCAAGAATTGGTTCAACAATCAGTTACTAAGCAATTCTGTGCAAATGGAGGAAGTTGTATACACATGGTTAGTGAGGATGTTCTCTGCTAACTTGCAGATAAATGTTAAAGGTACAACTCTAATTTTGAGAGTAAATGGTGTTGATATTGTTGTTAATCCCTGTGCTTGCCACGATTTATTCGATTCCTGGAGTCTGGTATGCAACATTATCAAACTCACAAAGGAACCTCTGTTGATGGTTTAATTTTCATGGAGAGTTGAAAAAGTTTACGAGCAGGGAAGAAATTTCTCAGTATTGGCCTGAGTTTTTTGATTTCACCTTAAAATTAAGACTTTTGCACCATATGATTATAAACATTTTTCTGCCCTGATATGGTAGAAGAAAAAATGTTTCTTATCTTCATGTGTATGTGATGTGTGCTATTGCAAATTGGAAGAACTTTCCATTCATGATGTTCATCACATGAATGATGAGCTCAAATGGAAGAAAACGTCTTTGCCTTATGAAATGACATTGACCAAGTTGTTCAGTGTTTTGAAGTCAAGTTGGATGAGGAAACTAAAACAGACTGCCAAGCGTAGTGATTTTTATAATAAAGAAACAATGCATAGGCTTGGATATAAGTTGAAGAGTGATCAGTGGGTACCTAAGTCTAAGACTAAGAGAGCTATAGCTAATAGACTAGCCTCTTTTGAAGAGACCTACTCTTACAACTGAAGCTCCCACTTCTCAACAAATTCCAATTGAGATGTATTGCTTTGCTACAAAAGATGAAAGCTGACATTTAAACCTTGAAGGCAGATCAACCCATTGCAGTATCTTAGTGTCTTCCTTTAACTTTGCTTTCATTTCCCAGCAAATTTCAACTAAGATCATTGCTTTGTTGCAAGAGATGAAAGATTTCATTCAGACCTTGAAGGCAGATCAACCCATTTCTACACCATCATCATCTGCTGCTATCTTTCCAGATGTTATTTCATATTTAGATGAAATAAGGAATGACATTGAGTTAATCAAGGTTAGTGTGGATGTTTTTCAACGTGATCTAGAAGAAATGAATACTTATGTAAAAATGATGGCATGTCTTAAAGATTAAAACAAGAGTTGCAGCATACTACCTGAAATGGCAATCAAGTTGGACAACCTGATGGAGTCACAAAAGGGGACTTGAGAGAGTATTACCTACAAAGCCTTTGCCTATTCCAAGAGTCAGACTTCATGAAATTCCCAAGAAACTTCTTATTCTAGATGTTAAGTTCTTAGGCATACAATGCAAGCAGATTTTTGTCCACTGCATCTCTTCAAGGAGTAGAATACAAGATTGGAGAGATACAAGTGAGTATTTATTAATATTATTGCTAATTTTGTACTACTGTTTAACATAAGTATTAATCAACTTTCTTTGTTCAGTTTTCAAGAGGCCAAAGCTTGGTGAATTTCTTGAGTTTGGCTTCACGAATTTCAAAATGGCCGTGTGGTCTTCACGAATTTCAAAATGGCCGTTTGGTTTGACAGTGAATTTAAATTGGTTAATCTTTCGAATAGGTGGAGTATTTGCGTGGTGTATAATCTAGTATAATATTTATGGAAATCTTGATGGAAATATAATGGTTTATTTTGTAGGCCCGATCCAAGTGCACCATAACAAATTTCTCTGGAAAGTCCAAACAAACCCATGGTTTTGAAAGGCCTGAGAAAATGTTGGGATGATTCAGTGGTGAAGGGGAACTATAATAAATCTTTATATAGTGGTGAAGGGGGAACTACAATAAATCTAATATATTGCTCTGGATGATTCTCCTTACAAACAACTTTTCAATTTTTGTTGGTTATATTGTTTTTTGAAAGTTTTTCAAGGCCCTATGTCTGTATGGGATATAATGAAGTGTTGAACCAAGTATGGGGTTCTCATGTGACCTACATTGTGTTTCAGGTGGTTTAGATTATAGTTGCCGAATTTGGTGAAATAGAGTCTGAATCCTGTATCGGTATGGACAAATTGAAGGAAAAAAAAGGTAGGTTGTAAATTCGATGTTGTAGTCCTTATGGTTGTTGAGGAAGGAGAAGAATAAGGGGAATGAGGGAGAAAGAGAGAGAATAAGTGTTTGGGTTAATATTTAATGTTGGCTTTATGTTAGTAAGGCCCAAAGATGCCAAAGTAAAATGGAAGCTTGCTCGAAGCCCAGTCGATAGGCCTAAAGCAAATTAAAGCCCTTTTAGTCGTAATATAGGCCATGTGCCTATGATTGAAGTGATGGGAGATAGAGACCAACTCACCACCAGCCAAAAAGCACTTTCTGATGGCATAAAGAAGTAAATAAAAGATGACTCACTGCATTCCGAGAGCCATTGGCCAAGAGCAAAGCCAAGACAATTGGGCCAAATAACCTATAAAAGGAGAAAGAGACACTAGAGACAAGGACACTCAACTAACCAATCAAAAGACATACAAGCTCTGCTCTCAAGCCAGTTCGTACATAGAAAGCTGAATCTTGTCCAGATCCAGATCCTTTTGGCTATAGTTTCAATAGGAAAAGCCATATTTTGTCCAGTGTAAAAGCTCTGCTACATTCCTTTAGTGTTGTAGTATCGATTTAGTATCAATTCCCTTTGTGTAAAACCTATTTACTTTTCATCCCTCTTAGCATACAAACCTCTGTAAAATCAAGAGGAGTGGCTACAAGAAGTTCAACCTTGCCCGACAAGGTTCAATCTTGCCCGAGTTCTTTCTGTATGTACTTATAGTTGGTAGATCTGTTGTTTAAACGTACTTTCCTTCATGTATCTAAGTCATTTTCAACTATTTCCCACTTAAGAATTTCATTTTGTTTTTTAATATGGTTAAGTTATTAAGCCTGTTTTCATTAAGTGTAAATTGTGATCGTGAGAATGGTTGAAAAGGCCCTAAACTCCTTTTGTTTTGGACATACAAGATTATGAACTAAAAGTCCTTATTTACAAGGCAAGAAAAAGAACTTGATGCAAACTTAACCTATCTATGACAATCCTTTGATAACAAGAAGTTTAAGTAACTTGGGGTGTAAGTAACCAACTTAATTCACTTCTATTTAGCAATCTATTATATTAAGATAACAGTGGCATGCTCAAATCCTTGTTAGCTTTGATTATGAGCCTCAAGACTACACCAAAAACTCTACAAAGGCACCTTTCAAACTAACTACAAACTTATCTTGCAGCACACCAAGCAGAGGGGGCCTGTCTGACAACCAACAAAGTGCCACCTCCTCGGGGAACTGTGCGAGGGAAATCCTACCCGAACATACTTTTGGCATGCTCGGTGAGATCTAACTAGTCTTGTATGCCAAGAAGAAAAAGGAAGGAGCGAACTTTCAGGTGGACAACAGAATACGGGCAACACTATTGTCCGACGGAAATGACGGATCACCAGGAAGATTTTCCTTCCATACGAGGTCCTGCTATTTTGGAAAGTCTGACTTCTTCTGAAAAGTCAGGTGAAAAAGTTACTAATGAAGACTTGCAAGCTACTATGGTGCAAGTGTTGAGAAGTATGGAAAAGATCAATCTGGAGACTAGAGGAGAAGTTACCAGACTCTGTTCCTTAACAGGAACTCTGCAAAGAAAGTTGGAGTTAGAGGACTCTACACCAAGAGATGGTTATGCCAGAGAAGCGATTAGAGAAGCAAGCCTTGAGAAAGAGTCAGTGATTCCTCTGTTTCCCTTGCTTGAGGAAAAGAAGGATAATAGGAAGAAGAAGGAGGATGTTGGAACCAGTAGACCTGAGGAAGAAGACATCCAGGAAACTGGTTTGCTCGACCCTCTATTATTCCCAATAGAGGGTAGAGGAAGATCAGGCTAGAAGGAAGGAAGTTTGGAATGACTCAGCAAGTTGGAGAGTCTAGTGGAAAAAGTTTATAGCTAACTGCAGGCAAACCTCCCCCTTATAGGCCACCACCTTTAGCTAATAAGGGAGGGGAAGCTAGATGGAGATAGCCAGAGCCACAGAAAGAGGCTTTCTCAGGCAATGAGCATAGCCCAAAGTGAGGACCTCCTTATACCCCACACAACAATGCAACTAACCATCAACTTAAGAATGAATTGGTCGAGCTGAGAAGAATGGTAGTCCAGAATGCCCAATCACTGGCTCGTTCGTTGTTTAGGATCACATACCAGAAGCCCTCCCTAAGTATATTGATGAGCAGAACCTTTTCCCCCTCAACTTCAAGATGCCCGCGTTCCCAACTTTCAATGGTGATGACTATAATGTGTCTTCTAGAGACCACATTTTCAAATTTTCTAACAATTGCTTGCATTTGAAGACAATCCTAACTACAAGTTGAGGTTGTTTGAGAATTCGTTGGTTGGCTTGGCATCTCATTGGTACTCTCTATTACCCCATAATTCCATTGCCAACTGAGGGCAGATGAATATGGTTTTCCACGAGCAATTCTATAGGGTGGAGCCCAAGATGACCATCAATGATCTAGTGTAGGTGAAATAGTATGAACATGAGTCTACAGATGACTTCATGATGAGGCATAGGAAGACAAAGATGAGGTGCTAGTTTCCAATCAATCA
>JAOTRO020000016.1:2334445-2352618 GCA_028566515.2 Pyracantha coccinea | reverse complement strand
CCAAATTCACTTTCCTTATCCCATCTTTTCAACTAAATGCAGGCCATGCATTATCAAAAGGTTCAATCTGATCACATATCCCACCTTCGCACGCTGTCTTATCCCTAAATCCTGATAAGTACTATTTTTTCCACATTGATTAGGCCGCGAACAAGCCAGGCTGCACAACACGTAACCACATAAAGTCCTTATACAATGCAACTTCTTTCATTTATTTGACTCTCAAACCACAACCATAAGATAATTCCCATTTTAATAAATTCCTAATAAAATGGTAATATTAATTATGGCCTCTTTCATCAACGACTTAAAGTATTCGGGCCGAGTGCGTACAAAATCATGGCTTCTTAATATTCAAAGTCATCCAACGGCCTAAAACTTTACTCATCCAAGGACCTCGATTGCTCGAGCCAATGGTGTAATTTTGGGTCCAAACACATGTAAACTCTTACATAAATGAAAGCTTCTTTACCTTCGTGAATGTAGCCCAAGTTACAATGAACTGTAGCCCAAGTTACGATGAACTGCTTATACCTTGTGTTTGTTTCTTTATCCCTTATTTCTCTGCTGACTATCTTCACTAGGTGATCGAAGCAACCTTGCAAAGATCAACTCATTGACACTTTACGTTGATTCGAAGTTACCTTTTATCTACAAAAAAATATTTCATTTAGAGAAAGATGACAAAGTAAAGATAAAAGGTTAGGTGATATTCCTCTTCACTTGGAATTGAGAGGTCTTCGGTTCGAATCTCGTGGATGGCGAATTCGATACCAAATTAGATTGCTCATTGTGTGGTTTAGGCGAACTCCCTTTCCCCTTAGTGTAAAAATATCGATGTACTAAAATAAATAAAAAAAGGTTAGTGGTGAAAATATTAAAGTACAATTTTGCCTAGTCTATTTGAGTGACAAATACGAGGCAATTAAATAGGCAACATACCACGCTAGGTACTATGGTACCATTTTGTCATTTTGTTTGCGCATACAATTTAAGATGCTCTTAGTAGTTAACCAATCATTGATAAAAGTTATTTTAAAAGTACTGTATAACATATGAAAACTCTTTTGGTAAAAACTGTTTTAGAACCAATCATTTGTCTTTTAGTTGAGTGTAATCAAGTCTTTTTACACCACTTTTTCTTGAATAATAAAATAAATTCAATTCAATTTAATTCATAAAAAATAAAATCAATTCAATTTACACCGGATCTCTCCCACCAAAACCACACAATCAATTAATTCAGACTCTTAAAATTTGATTAAACGGCTAAAATTATTATAACTTTTAATTGATTGTGCAGTTTTGGTGAAAGAGATCCGAATGAGATCTCTCCCCCAATTTACATCCTCAATTTATGTGTTGATTTATTTATTTATTTATTTTTGACAAATATGTGTTGATTTATTAATTCCAGTAAATTTCTCATTTCCTTCGTTCCGCTCCCTCCGCTCTCAACTCAACCTTCATTTTGTTCATGCTCCACTTCCGAACAAAACCCGAACAATTCAACACACACACACACACACACACACAGAGCGACGCGGTGAACAACTCAGTTGTCAATGGCATGTGAATCATTGACTTGAATCGGAGAGAGAGGATCTGAGTCGTCGGCGATATAATTTAGATTGTGTATTGACTCGGTCTGATGGGTGCTGCGGGCTCCAAACTCGAGAAGGCTCTTGGCGACCAGTTTCCAGAAGGCGAGCGATATTTCGGACTCGAGAATTTCGGCAATACTTGCTATTGTAACAGCGTTTTGCAGGTTTCGCTTCTGCATCTTTCAAATTCAATCGTTTTATTAGTATAATTTTAAAATTAGGGTTTTGATTTTTTAGAAGTTGTGTAATATTTGTGGTAGAACGAGAATGACGTGAAGCATATGCAAATTTTGAGCTGTGGTTGTTTCGAAATTGAGTAATGGCGCAAGTTAAGTAAATCGGATTGGATATTGTAGTTCAGCTTGGAGAGTTGCCCAATTAGGTGTCGTTTTGTGGCTGTTTATGGTCGTTTAGCTTTGACTTGTTAGCTAGTTTAGCAAGTGCTTGGTTTGGGGTTGAGATTGTTGTAGCATTCTTTTGTAACATTAACCGTCTGCTTCCCAAGGTTATCATCGATTTCACAATGCGAGCATTTTCTGTTTTTCTATTCAGTTTCCGGTGGTGCTGAAAATTTTATTTCTGGGTTCCGGGTGAACTTGTTGAAATGCTAGTGCATCGTGCAGTGACCACTTCTATTTGGTTTGTCTGAATGGATGAACACTGGGTGAAATGCCTTTTAGACACTCATATATTTCCAATTTACTGCAATCGGTATTCTCTGTCTTGAAACTGAATATTTTATAAAGGAAACCGCGTACCTTGGAGGAAGATGATGTACTGGGAGTGACGGTGGACGCGTGGTAGTGATGGAAATCTTGAAGTCTGACGTTTGGTTGGATATGCGACCAGATTTTCGAAGTGAGGGTTCTGGTGGTTGTTGAAGTGGCGACGGAGGTTCTGGTTGTTTAAGTGGCGAGGGACATTCTGGTGAAGAATGTGGTGGTGATTGCGTGTCTTGTGAGGTGGCAGTTTGGTCGAGTTCTGGGGCTTCTGGTGGAAGGTCTGGGGGTGCAGTATCAGGTGCAGTCGTTGGTGGGGGCTTAGGTGGTGCAGCCGTGGTGATGGTTTGGTTAGTGATGTTGGTGTGAGGCTGATCAGACTCTGTGAGTTGTGGTGTGGGAAGGACTGCCTCATCTTATTGGTGATGAGGTGTTTGATTTTGAAAAGCAAAGGTATTTTCATAGAGGATAGCCGACAAAAATGCACCCTATAACCCGTTTGACCTAGAGGATAGCCAATAAATATGCAACTGCGTGCTCGTGATATTCCAACTAAATGAGCCTATTTTACAATTGGATTCTATGAAAACATTATTTAAAGTATAAATCAATGCTTTATCCTATTTAGATTGTTGGAAACCATTTTTTCTCAAGTAATCATCACCCGCTTATCCTTTTTTAGATAAACCCCAACAAGAAATTTAGTAATGTGTAATTTTTTTTTTTCCGGCTTGCTTTCTGATTACACTCTCTTTCTCGGAGGTATAAGCTTTTGCTTCTCTTCCAACATATTTTGTTTGTATGTTAATTTTGGAAAAGTTCCCAGCAATTGTGTGTGAGTGTATTTTTTTATTAATTTAATTTCTGGATTAAATTGTATTTTTTTGTTAAGTATTTTTGGATTAAAACTAAGAGTGTTGATTTAAGTTTGCAGTTTTGAAATTCAGTTTCGAGTGTGTTCAAATTCAAGACAAGAAAAAATGTGATGATCCCCAAGAACATACGAAGTAAAAATTTTGATGATTAGATTTTGAAATTTCTTTTTTCCCAAATCCATATCGACATGGGTTTGTGGTTATTTTAAGGAAGTGGAAGAAGACAATGGCATCCGCATAACTCAAAGCTTTTCTTTCAATGGTTAATTAGTAATAAGCAAGCGTATACGATATAGATTTCTGATTGAGTAAAGTTTGATGCTTTGTGTTTAAGTAGGCGTGTGAATTTTTTTCAAGTTGTATCTTAAGCGATTAGTTTTTGTACACGGTATGAGTTAGTAAACATAATGACAGGAAGAAGACTATGGTTTAGATTATTTGTGTTCCTATTCTTTGCTAGAATGGTTTAGATTAAGCTCTTCTTCTGCTTTCTACTTGACTGAAAAAACCATTAGTTACAGTTTATGGTGAACAAAATATGCTCCATTTATTTTACGCTTGTTTCGTTCTTCTTGCTTGGAATGTTAGTAAATTTTGACTAATTTTGAGAGTTGAAATGGATTTTGAAATTGGGTAATGGTTATTTATATTGTATATTGGTTAAAAAAAGAAATCATTTTCATATCCTTCAAATAAGGTGAATGTAATTGTGTTGAATGATTTCCTTCCTATATTGACTTCTACAGGGTTGGAAAAGTTGCCTGATAGAGATTTTGGCATAGGTGTGTGTAAGAGGACGGAGTACTTCATCCCCGAGGCAAGTCTTTTTACACAAATTCGTGTGGAATATATAGTTGTATACTGAGTTTTTTATAAACAAAGCTAAAAGTACAACTTTCTTTGTGTACTATTATTTTTAAATGGGATTTTTTTGACAATTTGGCTTTTGATTTTGGATTGGAATTTGGTTTTCATTGACAAATTCTGCTGCTAGCTTTTGGAAATGAGTCAAATTGCTGTAGAAATACTGATTTAGTAACCTAATATTAGCCCTTTCCTATCTTTGTGGTGGCTCTGGCCTGTCTTTACAAGTGACAAAAAAAATGGAAAGAAAAATAACTTACTTATTCAAAACCAAATATAATGGTCCTATGGTATAACACCTGCAAGGAAAAGATACCAAATAAGTCAGATTCTTGCTTCCTCATTTCAGAAATATTACATTGAAGTGATATTTTTTAGGGGATCACTAGGTGGGATTGAAAGAGAGGAGGTTAACCACATACATCCCCATTTTCGTGTTCCTTCTACCGTTGTCATTTATTAAAACAATGTTTCTTGCCAGTTGTTTTCTATTTTTTTATTTATTTTTCTTTATTGTTGTTTTTCAGTTGGGAAATTGATTAGTATGGTCAGTTAAAGCCGTTCATTAAAAATTGTTTGACTTTCTATAAAGAAAGATAAAGAAAATAAAAAAATGGTCATTTATTCATGTTAAGTTTGAGCAGAAAAGGAAAAGAGAATCAGGAATGGCCATCTAGCTAGAGGGAGGACTACTTTTACAAGTGTTTTCTTTTTTTCGTTTTTGTGGATTTTTCCCTTTTCTTTTCTTCTCAACCATTATGTTGCCTGTTATTCGTAACAATTTCTCACTCTGAGTTAAACAAGATTTCGCTGGTTCCTTATTGTTTCAGTGACCTTTTATTAATCTATGAGCATGTTTGGGAATTGAAGAGAATTGTGAATGTTGGTTCGTTGTGTTTGCTTGAAATTTTAGTTATTTGTGTGTAATTTTGGGAGTTGAAATGGGTTGTTAATCTGGGTAGTGGTTGTTTACTTATGTCATTTTGGGATTGCATAATGTTGCCCATTATTGCACTTGAGATATCCTAACATCACTGTTTCAATTTCTTGCAGTTCCTTTGCTTGCATCAATCTTTTGGAAGTGTTTGACAAAAAAAAAACTTTTGGAAGTGATAATAGCTGCTGTTGTTACAGGTTAGTTAAAAACAAAAAAAACTATCCATAGTATTTCAATTTCAAAGCATTTTAAAATCCTTGCTTTTGTGACTGTGATATGATTATTATGTATTTGCTTTGTTTAATTTAAATTTAGGAGTTATGAATATTTTACAATTTAATTTATGCACGTTTCATTTTATTACTTGCCAGCTATCAATCTGTTGTTTGGCGTTTTAATTTTTTGCACATGATGCTAAAAAGAACAAGATATAGCAAAAGAAATCAGGCAACACAAGAAGATCATACTTCTGACTCTTCAAATGGAATAGAAATGTTCAATAAAAATGTTTATCATGCTGATAATGCACATATGTTGCTTGAAAGCTCTTCCAAGTAAAGTTTGGTCATGCAACGAAGGCGTGACTTTCGCGCTTCTGATATGGTTGGCCTTAAAAAAATTTCTCAAGCCCAAAACAAAAGACAAAAAACAAAAAAGAAAAAGAAAATGAACACGTTTCCTGTAGCGATTTGAATACAGTTGAAACAACTGCAGATGAGATCGAGTTTGACAATTTAAAGACTTATTTTACCATGTGGATTTATCTGCTTTAATTGTTTTTTGAATTATTTAGAAATGGATGTGTTAAATTGTGGTTAAGGTTTCAAAACCCGCATGAAGTTCGGGCGTTTTTGCTAGTTTAATCTACACTAAAACCCAAAACACTTTGAAACACTATTCATAAGCACAGTGTTCTTCCTGTTTTACCCCTGCTAAGTTTGCATTATTACGTTTTTACACAGACAAAAAAGCCCCGCACTCATGTCTTTCCTCCCGATTTCTACCTGCCTGGCCGTCGTCCTGTTTTACCCCTGCTCACTTGGTGCGACTTCTTCTCACCAAGCAGCCACTTTACTCGAGATCTTTCAAATTGAAGTTCCTCTCCTTCAACCTTTGCATGTTGGATTTCACATCAATAGCATCTCCCTATAACCTTGGAGCTTTGTTCGGATTCAAGCTTTCCGACGGTAATTGGATGATTCCTCTGTTGCACGCCATCAAGTTTATTCTAAAACGATTCCTACCTTATTGACCTATTACATATCAAAATCGGCTTCAAATTTGTGATTTAATATAATTGGGCTTTTGAAAAAATTTTCATGATTTTGTCTAATCCAATTTAACGGTTAGAAATTTCACCTGGGGACTGCAATTTCATCTGCTCCAAACAAATAGATTCTTTTTATTCTGAATTTAGAAAACTATATTCGAATTTGTTTTGCATCTGATTCAGTTGGATTTAGGGATTGTGTTTTAGTGTTTCCTGGCCTGAGTTGTATATAAAGAAAAAGAGTGATTTTTTTGTATCGTAAAGAGTTCATCAGGATCATAGACATGAGTCTGATATTATCAAGTAAGATGCTGAGTCCTCATGCATTCATATAATTACATTTGTGAACTGCTTTTCTGGGTTTTTGTTGATTTTGTCTGCTTATCTGGTATATATTGTGACACTGCCTCCAACATTATCAGTTTATACATGAAAAACGTAACACTTGGGCCAATCTAACCATTTATTTTGAGCACATCACATCAGCAAAATAATAAAACATATGACAGCGGGGTTTTTTCAAGTCAATTTTTTGTTGGCATGTTGTTCATGTAAGTGTTGATTGATAAATGCGAGTGCTTTTGGCAATTATGACAAAGAAGAAGAAGAATAGTATGTATGCTATAACATTATGAGTCTAACGACTGAGACATGTGAATTGTATGGAGGTAAGCAACAATTATGTGATTTGTTTTTCGCTAAAAAGATTGTGACTTTTTGATATATTGTTCATTATGAAACAAGGAAGAGTAGGAAGAAAATGATATGATCTCTAACTATTCGGCTTTGTTACAAGCAATATTATTTGGTGAAATAGTTGTGTTAAAGATATTGGAGAAAATTAAAAATTAATTTTGAGGTGTTTCTCATTCTCCAGGTGAAATTCGGATATCAATTCTCAAGATCAATGGTGCCACAAAGTGGCATATGAAGCGTGGCTCTTGTTAAAATTAAAATTCGTTCAGGACAGTTCAGTTTCCGCTTTAAGCCCTGCCTCCATATTTGAATCTCACCAACCGAGCACTGGCGCCTCCCTCAAAATGCTTCGAAGCTTCCAAAACCCCAATCTCTACTCCATTTCCAAAACCCACATCAAACTCCTGCATTACTTCTTATCCAATCACTTATGCACCACATCCGAGCCGATCCAAGTCCTCGAGTCACCTGACCTTCCGAATTGGGTCAAATTCTTGGACACCAAGCACCCAGAAGACGCAGGTTCAGATGAAGATTTTGTCATCCCTTCACTTGCCAATTGGGTCGAAGCCCCGATGCTCAAAGACCCCAGAAAAGCTGTCAAGCTCCCAGTTGTCGAGATCGCGGATACCGACATAGACGTAGTTAGTAGAGTTTTGAAAAACCAGCACCCGTCGCCGGAAAATGTAGCTCAAGCTCTAAGTGGGATTGTTTTGGATTTGTCAAACTGTTTGGTGGAACGGGTTTTGAGGAGGTTTAGCAATGAATGGGTTCCGGCTTTCGGGTTTTTCACTTGGGCAAAAACGCAAACAGGTTATAGGCATGAGCCGGAGGCGTACAATTTTATGGTTGACATCTTGGGGAAGGCCGAGAAGTTTGACATTATGTGGGATTTGGTTATAGAAATGGACCAAATTGGAGAAAGGTATGTTAGTTTGGATACAATGAGTAAGGTGATGAGGAGGCTTGCTAGGGCTGGTAGGTACAAGGAAGCAATCGATGCATTTCGAGGAATCGAGCGATTTGGAGTGAGCAAAGATGTGTTGTCTCTGAACGCTCTAATGGGTGCATTGGTGAAGGAGCGAAGCGTTGAGCTTGCCCACGAAGTTTTCTTGGAGTTTAAGGAATCTATACCTTTGAATGTTAGTACTTTCAATGTTTTGATACATGGGTGGTGCAAATACAGGAACTTGGACGTTGCTAGGAAGACAATGGAGGAGATGGAGAAGCACAGGTTTAAACCCGATGTTTTCTCGTATACCTCTTTGATTGAAGCTTATTGTAATGACAAGGATTTTCGCAAAGTTGCCGAAGTTCTTGGCGAGATGAAGGACAAGGGTTGTGAGCCAAATGCCGTGACTTATACCATCATAATGCATGCTTTAGGGAAAGCAAGGGAGATAATTAAAGCTTTGGAGATTTACGAGAAGATGAAAATGAGTGGCTGTATTCCGGATACTTCATTTTACAGCTCGTTGATTTTCCTCCTTGGTAAAGCCGGTAGGCTGAAGGATGTTCAGGAAATAGTTGAGGACATGGAAAAGCAAGGTATGAAGCTGGACGTTTTGGCATATAATACCTTGATTAATATAGCATCTACGCATTCACAGGAAGAGGCTGCTCTCAAATGGCTCAAGAAAATGGAGGAGGATTCGTGCAAGCCGGATCTCAAGACCTATGCTCCGCTGTTGAAGTTGTTCTGCAGAATGAAAAGGATGAGGGTGCTCTGCTTTTTGTTAGATCACATGTTTAAGAACGACATTGGCATTGAAGGTGGAACTTATGCACTCTTGGTATGCGGGCTGTGTACGAACGGTAAACTTGCAACCGCTTGCTCCTTCTTTGAGGAGATGGTATTGAAGGGTTTTGCTCCAAAGGACAGCACATACAGTATGTTGATAAAGGAATTGGAGGGGAAGAGTATGCAGAAAGAGAAGAAACATGTTGAGAGGTTGATGTTGCAAGCAAGAGGGCAAGAGATAATAGGCAACGATTCCGCAATGTCTAATGTTGAAGAGAGTAATGCACAAGGGCCATGTGTTTGTGTGATGTAAGCAATTTAACGGCCCGGACGTGCCCTCAAGAATTTAAGCGAACTTAACAGGTTGATCTGAGCGACTTAAAAGACAATGTATTCGACTTCGTTTAGAACTTAGGGGTAACAGAGATGTATTTATTTGATGTAAGCAATTTAGAGCATTTTGTTTTGCAAAGTTAGTCTTGTGATTTTCTACTCAATTAATCTTGAAAACGTGTTTGGTGAGAATTTCGTTGTAATTTCCCCATAAAATTGAAAAAAAAAATTAAAAAAAATAAAATTGGAGAGAGATCCGCTGTGAACTTGTATCCATCAATTTAATTGCCATTACTGTCATCCATGTTGCATACATACAAGAATAATCCAATGATTTGATTTCCTTTGCTACATCACTACAAAATTAAACTGCTTTCCAGGCTGTTAAAAATTAAAAAGTAGAGAACTTTTCTTCAAAGATTGGAGCTTAGTGATTTGTGTGAGAAGTTGACGCATGAATGGTTCAACTGACCACCGACGAGAAGGAATGGACACACTTAAAGACGACAAATCTCACAAGTACGGTCTGGCTTTCCGGGATAACAGTGAAGCTGAGGGAGTACGTGAGGCTAATCTCTTGCTTCTCGGCTTCTGCCATCCTAACCTCTCCAGAAAGTCTTCAATCAACCTACAATTTCGAAGTGGAACAAATTACAGATCCCAAGCAATTGAAGACCGAAAAACCAATGCCAGTTACAACTCACATGCTGCAGATGGACTTCTGTGTAGATGCAAGCTCACGGTCCGGAAATGATTCCTCCAATCGGAAACTCAACCAAACGTATAGATCCAAAACCTTCAATTTTGGCACCAACAGAAAACTTATCAGAAGCTCGCCTCACAGAAAACTTATTTATCTTTTGGTTCCGAGTCTTACTATTGAACAAATAGCACAGACGAGGATACCTTCAGGTAAAGTGCGAATTAAAATGATTACCACAACTGAATATTACGGGCTGGAATTTAGTAATTTCCATCGACTGGGGGTGAACATTCCACTGGTGAAATTTGGAAATTAAAACCCCATTTGTCTCACAAAATTGGCAATCCAAACAAACTATATTACCGTTCAAAAACAAACAAACTATATTACCTTGTGAATGGATTCAAGCTCCTTGAGTGCAGCTTCTGTTTTTGGTACCTTAAGTGATCCTGGCGTGAATATTTCACGGAGCCGAACAATGCCCTTTTGTGCATAATTTTGTGCAAACTATAAAAGGACAGAGCGGTTATAATGGTTTCCGATAAAGAACAAACAATTCACAACACTCGTGAACAATATTACAATGTTACCTGAGTAAGACCCTGGGATGAAATTTCGTCATCCATGTCAACTGGGCTGCAAATTGCAATGATGAATAAATCTGAATCCGAAAAAGTTACAGAAATCTACCAACCATGCATGGCGAACTAAATTTTACAAAGGCAAGCTCGGGCAAAAGTTTTTACCTTATGCAGAAAAGGTACTTATCATGCAACCCAAGAGGCAATGCATCGATAACAGCAGCAACTTTCTGATCAAAGTGAAGGTGGAAGCAACAAAGGGAGAAAAAAAAAATACCAAAGTCAGTTGTCGTACGTGATTGTCAAGAAGAAATATAGCATTGAGGTTGACAGGCATACCAATACTTCTTCACAGTCAGCAATAAAATAATTGTCTGATAATTTGGCATTCTCTAAAAAATGTTCCTGTCAACACGTAGGAGAAGAAAATGATATGTATATATATAACAAAAGGATTAAAATTCAGTTAAATAGACTGTCAAACAATCAAATTAATTCTTCATTAGATGATAATTTTAGTTTTGGTTGAAGTTGTCATAGACTCATAGCAAACACAAAATGAGCAGTTTTGGATTCAACTCGAAATGTAGCACCTAAAAAGTTCAGATCCACTTAGACCGCACCATTCTGAAATCATCTATATCTTTGGGTTCAACGAGCAGCCAGGACCAAATTCCTATCGGTGTGAAGCACAACTGAAATTTAATCAGAGAATAGCTCTATAATTTCCCATGTGCCTCACCCACCGCCACTGAGCCCCCATTGGTTGTATGCAAGCATTTAAAGATAGAACATACGGCATTATAGAAATGATCAAATGAAACCAACCAGAATTTGGTAGAGGCCGCATTCTGGGTGTAAACGTGAATACATATACATAAGATCAAAGGTAGGAAATAATCCAGCCCTCTGCAGTATAACAACAGCACCCAATTAGAAGACAAGTAACAGCATACTAAACCACAAACTGACATCTACAAGTAGATGCAATGAACATTTTGTAGTATAATCACCTCAAGAGTCGGAGATGGGGATTCTAGCGATGAATGAAGCAAGGACAAATCATCTGTATTTAAACAAGTCACTTCACCAACAGGAAATTTTGATCCATACCTGCCGGCTCTTCCTGCAATAAAAACCATGTCCGTCCTTATGTACAGAATCCATCATTTCAAGGTAAGAGAATAACAAGTTACCATTTGTGCCAAATAACTATAAGTTAGTGCACATTACAAAGTTTACGGCATAACACACAACAGCAACTTTATGAACTACAGATACACCTCAATGAAATGGAAAGCTATAATTTTAGTTCTTATTATTAGGCTAAGGTATCCTCCCATTTATGAAGTATTTCTGGCGATAGCTAAGAGAGAGACAGTAAGGTGTTCGAGCAAATCAGGGATTCTTAAACGCTGGGGAAATGAATGATGCGCAGACCTCATGAGTCGACTTAAAAAGATAAGAATAGAGCAAAATAGCACTTAAGCTCCATTATCTCTTTTAATGACGATCTACTTGCAAATAGGCTCCTAGCACTAGCATCAGGGTAAAATTTGAATATCAGCTATATACTTAGAAGTCTAACGTACATGCAGCATAACTTAGCCAAAGAAAAGAGTACCTGCAATTTGTTTGACCTCTGGTACAGTGAGCTCCCGCATCGCAAAACCATCAAATTTCATCATTGTTGAGAATATGATCCGTGAAATGTTCAGATTAAGACCCATCCCGATGGCATCACTAGCCACGAGAACATCAAACTCACTGCTTGCATCATTAAACATGGTTGCCTGCAGTCCTAAAGGGTGTATTAACTCAGAAAATGTGGTGATCACAAAAGGCTGAAACTATAAATCAATAATCACGACTACAAATCCACAACTCGGTAGAAATCTGCATTTAACTTTTTCACATACAAATGAGTGTAGCATGACAGTAAAAAACTTCTGACTAAAGGAAAACCAATTGCAGCATGGCAAGATGAGCTTTAAATACACAGGAAGGAACTAATACCTGTCTTGTTCGAGTCTCTGGTGGAAGCGAACCATAAACAACCGAACAAAGATGCTTTCCCACAGTTTCAATTTCTTTCTAGCAATACGATAGACGTTACAAATTCACTTTGAGAAGTTATTACAAAATAATATGGTCAGTAAATAGAATCAAGGAAGAAAAAGAGCATCAATAAAAGTTGAAATAGCATCAGAACTAAAACATCAAAATGATTTCCTTTCTGCAAGCCGAGAAATAAAATTGAATGTCAATACATCAGGGACGTGTGATCTGTTCAGACTATCGGGTTGACACTCTTGAGAATAGAATGATGCTTTATCAACCAATGACCATTTTGAACTGAAGATTGTACTTTAAGTCCCAATTTCTTTCAAGTGTCTCTCTTCCCAGCCCCATCTCCCATGTACCTCAAAGTAGAGAATCTTCTCACTACCAAGATTCAGAAAAGCTTATTCTGAGATCAATTTTCCTCATCCAACCAACAAACATAAGTCATGCGTCTCGTACAAATATACCCAGTCAATCAGTCTTACAAAATCTATCCTTTAGGTCAACCCAGCCTGTTAGAAACTTGGATGTTACAACTTTTTCCCCCCTCCAGCAAAGATCTTATAAGTTATATCTGATCTAAGTTCTAGAAACTCTTCTTATCTACCTAAATATAGCTATGCATGAAGCATACCTAGAAAGTTTAAAAGCTCCTACCATATTCATACCGTAAGAAAATGGACCCCTGGGAAAAATTTTGAAAAGATATCTTGATAATCATAAACCGCACACACATGCACCTATATATATATCATGGAATACCAAAACAAATACAAGAAACTGCCAATCACTACCTTTAATTTGTATATTTTATGGCGTGAAAAAGTTACAATGCAGTCGCCTGTCCTTATATTAGAAAAAGAGCCGAGAGGAACCTTCATTGGAACAAGAGGTGAAAGTCTCTCATAGAAGTGAACCTAAAGCAAGGCCAAAAACAAGAATACTATGAGGAACAAAGAGAATAACATGAGACACAAAAAGCAGATCGGCATAGCAATACTGAACGCATAAGACTCATAAAAGTACTTAACCAACACAATATCATTCTAAAGTCAAAACATGAAAATTTCAGACAAATTAATTATGTTCACCCTATACTTTGTTGAATAATCTAAGACATTCTCAAAATTTCTTGGAATAACATTCAGATTCTTTTGTTCCCTTACTCTTATGCATACAACCGAATTTTATAAGCGGAAACCAGAATCTAGAATAAATAATATTTGGGATCAGTAAATACAATAGATATATTACTTATATATTACTGAATCAAAGTGAAATGAACTTACATAGGGATACAATTTGGGATCAGTAAATACTAAATACAAAAAACTTAATTAATAGTTCAAATGTATAAACTCCATGCACAAAGAAAAAAAAATCAGTAACAGAGAATTATTTAGCATCCTTAGCACTCTAGTCCAAGAATAACTAAATTACTAAACAAGAAAAACCTTGAGCCAATCTAGCTGCAAAAATATCCTATTACCTCAACATGATCACCAGTCACTTTTAATATTTCCTGAATAAGAGGAACAGAAGCTGGATCTCCACAAAGGTGAAGTTCATCGGCAGATATTCCTAATAGAGCTCGTGTGAAGGAAAAGCCCCTCGTCTTACAACTCAACATCTGGTCCAAAAGAAGGAACATTAACTTATTAATATACATAAAGCAATGTTCAGGACAATAGTATTTCGCTATGTGGCAGAATGCATGTTGACTTGCAACCATAAGAAAAATCAGCTACATCAACACAGACCTCTATTAGATGGTAGTATTTTGCTATGTTCAGGACAACAGTATTTTTCACTAGTCCTTATACCTCAATAATTATGCATTTCCAGTTTTCCACTAAACACGACAATCTCAATTTGAACAACACAAACTGATCTTTAAAATCTTCTGATATATGGTAGGAAGCAAATCCCTAGAGTCCACATAAATAAAACCAACTTGCCTGAATTTCATCAACAACGGCACAATGGTAGCTGGAAGTTACATCAGCCATTTCAACTGTCACAGCCTTGTGTTTTGCACCATCAACCTCGTCTCTCTCTTGTCCTGTAATAAGATCACAAGGAACTTTTGCCTTGTTCAACCGTTTTGCAACCTCCCAAGCCAACAATCTCAGAGGACCACAGTATATTCCTGTAGGGAAGGAAAAAGACCGAACTATGTTCACTGGTGTGTTTGCATTATTATAGCAGTTTCCAATTAATAACTAGGTAAACTATATAATCAATACACTGCAAGTTTAGCACTCACAACATACCAGATGGACTTGATTCCAGTCGCTTCAGAGCATTGTACGTTTTACCACTATTCGTGGGACCCATGTGCAGGATAACCTTGCGCTGCTTACTTCGAGCTTTTGGATACCAGGTATGAGGAGAACTGGAATATGACCAGATTCAATTATGAGGATAAAACTAAAGGATGTTAGATATGCATGAAAGTAAATTTAACAATAAAAATAGAATACAAAGGGTAAAATGATTCATCGTTGGATCCTAAATTCTAAGCTTTGAGCTACAGCTGTATGTAAACTCAAGCATTGCCCCCATATATCCACATAATGTACAAAATGACGGACCCAAAATTACAGAGATCCACTAAAAGATTGCGAACTCACACTATATAAAGTCCTAAAATTTTCATCCCGCATACTACAAACTACATTATTAAACAATGACTCTTTAAAGTGGCCAAATTAACCAACAAAATCTAAAAGAAAAATATTTCTAAGGTGAAAATACAAAAGAAATAGAAAAAAGAGCAACTCATCTAGAAGAATAGAACACTACACAAGAGAATTGGAAATTGGTAGTTATACTTTGATTTCTACAAGTCTTACATAATTTACAATTGCAAATCCAAGGAAAAACTAGTTTCAATCTTCAATACTTGTGGGAACAAATTTCTTACGTCAGGTCAGTAAAATCAAACTGCGTTGTACCACTGGAGCTGCTATACTGTTTTGTTTTATCAACAACATTAATCAAAGCCGCAACCTTCAATTCCAAGTGCAGACAAGAAGGCTGCACATTACCTGCTAGACCTGTAGAATTGGAACAATAAGAAACAACATGAAACATCAAACTAGTTGCTGTGACAGTCAGATGATTGACTCAAAAGTAAGTCCATCCAGAACTTTCGCTAAAATAAGCAAATACCAAGAAGTCATAATATTCTGTACAGATACTATTGTAAAAACATGTTGGCTATAACAGCTACCGACATAGATTGGATCACAAGCATTTTTGATCTATTGAAAAGGTAAACAACAGCTATCTCTCTTTCTCTTCAACTCTCCCCACTCTTCCCTCGTTGCTTAACAAAGTTGGTAAAGCAAAACTGCTAAAGTTTCCAGTAAGTAACCCACACGAGAATTGGAAACATTTGGAAGTATTGACATGTGAAACAAACTACAAATGGTAAATGATGTATCCCTCCTGTTGCAAACTATGAAAGTATGTTATTGGTACAATTAACATGATCAGATCACCAAGTCAAATGGTTTCATTAGCCTCATGAATGCAGAGGTTAGAAATTTCTCAAATTACTCGAATGAACCATAACGTTTAAAAATTAGAACCTTTTCTAGGCTAACATATCTCAATTCAGATTGAATGCTGAATGCAAAGTTCAACACTTGTGGTCAGTTTAATCCCACTACAATAAAATTTCTTAAACTTTCATTTATCCTAAAAGAAGAACATTTCAAAACCATGGAAAACAAGAGAAAAAAACAACTTCTTATAGCTTGCCTTTTCCCCACCATTTTCTCAGCAGCCAAACACCTTATATGTGCAAAACCAACAAACTGAAACAAACAATAATAACATATTCTTGCAAAAAAAAGGTGGGTTTGGAAGAAAATACCCTGAAGAGTGCGAGAAACGCCCACAGATGAAATTCTTCGGGAGAGTATCAACGATGCCGCCATTGTTTCTGGGTTGAGAATTGAGATTCTTGGCAAAACAAAAGAAACTGATGCCAAAAACGCTTCTGTTATTGCTGCTGCTGTTGCGTTTGTGAGAATTGTCAAACAAAAACTAGAAGAGAAGCAACAATAGAAAAAGTCATGATTTGGTTCTTGTCTGTCGAACACTCACGGTGCCAAAACTCATATCTTCGGGTTCGCTGAGGGGCTTGGTTGTACTCACACAACTCTCCGTTTTGGTCCTAAAGTTAGAAATTTGTATTAGAATTGGCTATTAAATTACTAACGCTACAAACCCTCATTGTCATTGATGATGATTGGAATTTGGAGGTGTACCCAGAAAAAGATCCTCTCCGGATCTTTTCATCCAAAGTCTAGGAATCAAGTGATTCAGACCTTTAAATTTTGATCTAACGGTTAAAAATTATTATAGTTTTTAGAAGTTTTTACTCACTTCTCTGTTTTTAATAGTTGAATCAAAATTTTAAATGTCTGAATCACTTGATCCCTGGGCTTTGGAGGGAGAGAACCAGAGAGGATCTCTCTTCCCCCAATGATTAAAGGTTGAAATTCAAGCATCCTTTTGGACGTCTAGGGTTAGGCACAGTTCGATTTAGATAACGAATTAAATGATCTATTTAAGGTATAATTAAGAAGGTTTTGCTTGTTTACGACAATATTTTAAAACTTTGAAAAGTCAAATTTTGTCACTTAATTTCTCAAAACTCAAGTCGTGCCTCACTTGCTCTTATTATCTAAGTTCGTTAAAATTACTTACAAAGCACAAGTATGATCCATTGTCGTTTAGATGTGTATCACGTTTCTTCAAAAAAAATTGTTAAAGAGTTTTGTTTTTCTTATTTTGCAAGAGAATTTTCAGTTTAATTTTTTTTTACCAGCCATTCACATCGTTAGAGCCATTTTGTGTATATCGTGTGCCCGTACTTTGCTTATAATATCACTCGTCTAATTTCAATCAAATGACATAAACAACCTCGGCAAATTCCCTCCCCATTATTATTATTATTTTTGGAAACTAGAAAATTCATTACCAGGGCAAATATGCCAAGATTACACAAGAAGCCTACACCGAGGCAAGCCACAAACACTGCAGTAAATAAACAAGCAATGCAGGGGGTACATGGAAGAGAGACGCTGCATCAAATGCAATTGCGTCGCCCCCTACATTGCCAAAACAAAATTAAGGTGGACAAGGTAAACTATCTTTGTTAAGGACATGCACCAACAAAGATGGAGGTCAATCGACTCATAAAACATCGCACATCTCTGGAAAACTCACCGACGCTATCCAACCCTTCCCAATTTTGCAAACGCACAAAGCTTTAAACTTCATACCTAACGATCCAACATGGCCCAAATGACAAAAGATATGAAGGGGCTTGGATATATTGGACACCCACTAAACGATCTTCTAAATGCACCCAATTGTTTACTGTATCTAGAACTCAATATATGTGACGACTTGTAGCTCTAGTGGTGGTGAGCATTTGCCCAACTCCTCCTCTAAACCCCCTTGTCAGTTGTCGCAAAATAAACAAAACAAATCGGATGCTCTCAGAGTGACAATTGACGAGAGCATTATAAGGCGGGGAGTAGAACATTCCGGCCACCGGTCAATTTCTTTCTCTTCTTTCGATTTTTTCAATTAACGGACGAAGTACATTTAAGGGAAATTTGAAAATTTAAGAAGAATAAGGGCCTATTTGGTATCTTATTTGAAATTTTTTATCATTTCTCAAAACATTTTGTTGATGCACAAAATCAGTGAGGACTTTGGTACAACAGAAAGTGTCAAGTTTGTGACCTTCGCTAGATTGCTCC
>JAOTRO020000016.1:2323045-2334345 GCA_028566515.2 Pyracantha coccinea | reverse complement strand
GGACCATTGCTACAATTGAGTTAAAGTTAAGGGACCATTTCTCAAGTTGAATTAAAGTTGAGGGACCAATGGTAATGAATTTTTAGTTGAGGGACCATAACTGCACGTTTTGATGAATTGAGGGACCATTGCTTCAGTTGAGTTAAAGTTCAAGGACCATAGCTGTAATTTACTCTATATTTTAATTGAGGTTGTTTACGTGTTGCGTTTGGATTCTAACATCTACACGCGTTTTCAATTTATAATTACTAATTATGTATAATCAGGCTGTGTATATATGCTTGCACCCGACCCAAGAACGAATACAAATTGAAAAATATTCTGTGTGCTCGCACATGGATTGGGTTTAAAATTGATCGAAATAATTTACAGTTAGGAGAAGGAAACAAATTAAAGTTTAAACTCCTGGCATCCTATCGAGCGTGATGAATTAGTGACATGAGATTATTTCTCCCAACGAGGATAGGAAAGGAGATTACTTGAAGACCAAGAAACTTAAAACTATAAATAGAACTCTCAAAAGACAACACAAACTCGTCGAAAACTTGAACTCTAAGTCTAAGCTATCTTGACCTTCAACTTTCAGCCAAACCCAACCAAAACTCACAGCCAAGCCAAACCGATCAATCACACAACCAACAATGGTGTTGGCGGAATTAGGAGGGAGCATAACCCGTGCCCTCCAGCAGATGATCAAGGCGACGGTGGTCGACGAGAAGGTCCTGAACGACTGCCTCAACGAAATCAGCCGCGCTTTGCTCCAATCCGACGTCCAATTCAACCTTGTTCGCGACATGCAGATCAACATTAAAAAGACTGTCAATCTGTCCGATCTTGCTGCCGGTCACAACAAGCGCAAGATCATTCAGAAAGCCGTGTTCGATCAACTCTGCCAAATGCTGCAAGATCCAGCAGGGAAACTCGATCAGCTTGTACCTAAAAAAGGGAAGAAACCGAGTCAAGTTGTCATGTTTGTTGGTTTACAAGGGTCTGGAAAAACCACAACGTGTGCAAAATACGCGTATTATCATAAGAACAAAGGTTGGAAACCCGCCTTAGTGTCTGCGGACACATTCAGAGCTGGCGCTTTTGATCAGCTGAAGCAAAACGCTGCCAAGGCTAAGGTTCCGTTTTATGGAAGTTACACAGAGACGGACCCTGTAAAGATTGCTGTTGAAGGTGTGGAGAGGTTAAAAAACGATCAGAACAATAATTTTGATCTCATAATTGTGGATACTAGTGGGAGGCACAAGCAAGAAGCTGCTCTTTTTGAAGAGATGCGTCAACTTTCCGAAGCAATTAGCCCGGACCTTGTTGTGTTTGTCATGGATGCGAGTATTGGTCAGTCTGCTTTTCATCAAGCGCAAGCGTTCAAGCAAAGCGTTGCGGTTGGAGCTGTCATTGTTACAAAAATGGATGGTCACGCAAAGGGTGGCGGCGCTCTTAGCGCTGTTGCAGCAGCAAAGAGTCCTGTCATATTTATTGGAACGGGAGAGCATATGGATCAGTTGGAAGCCTTCGATGTGAAGCCCTTTGTCCGGCGTCTGTTAGGCATGGGGGACTTGTCTGGACTTGTGAACAAGATTAGCGAAGCTGTTCCAATGGATCAATGCGCAGAGATTACAGAAAAGATTTTACAGGGCGGATTTACAATAAGGACTATGCAAGTGTGGTTTCAGACCATGCTAAACGTCGGCACACCTAGCCAGCTCGCTTCGATGCTGCCTGCAGAATGTGCGAGCCGGTTATTTCCTGCAGGATTTAGTGACGATCGGGAAAGTCAGAAACAGATGAAGCAGTTCTTGGTCATGATGGATTCGATGACAGCTCAAGAGTTGGATAGCCCGAACCTCAAGATAAGTGAGTTGCGGATAAAACGGATAGCACAAGGTTCTGGTCATCAAGTTAGACAAGTGGAAGAGCTGATTGAAGTGTGCAAAGCAGCTAGCAAGAATTTTAGCAAGAGGAAAGCGCTGCTTCGGAGTTTGAACAGCGGTGACATGCGTGAGTTAACCCGGAATATGAGCAGTAATCCGCAGCTGCTCAACCAGATTGGGGGCATGGGTGGTTTGAGAAGCTTGATGAATCTGGGCAGGCTGTAACTAGTAGTGTTTTGGTAAAAAATGAAGTGGATTTTCGTGGTGTTGTGGCTTTTGATTAATTAGACTAATAACTGATTATCTTTTGTGCCTTTCTCCATGTTTATTTGGGTGTTGTTTCATTAAAGTTTAGATATTCCCGCTTATTAATAAGTTACAAGCCACTTATTAGTCCTACGGTCTGTTGGTATCGATCATAAACATTCAGTAGATGAAGCCTTCTTGACAGGATTGTAGACGCTAAATTTGCCGAAGTCCCTCCTAGCACTGGAAAAAAACAGTGCCCGTTATCAACCCCTTGCACAAAGGAACAAAATTTCAGCAGCTAAACGTAATTATAAAATAAATCGCGTCAAGCATAGACAAAAAGCGGAGGGACAGATGACGATGACGATGTGATGGTGCCACGACATGTATCCAAAGCAGCATTAACTTCCATATGTGATATAATTAGCACTGCAAGAAATGTGCCTGGGCGTTATATCCCAGCCGGCACGTAAAAAACACGAGTTTGAACAGATTCAATGAACACTTGTCTCCACCTTTAGCAAAATTGAGAAATATCATCTTCGCCATATTCCTTTAGCAGATGATCCACAACTTGCTTGCCAAAGTGACATTTCTGATCTATGTTTACGTTCGGAAGTTGCCCCATCTGCGTCATGACCAAATGTAACTGATCCATTCGGTGTATCTCTACTCTCACCATCACCATCACCACCACCATCACCATCACCATCACCATCATCATCAGCATTTACAACAGATACAAAATGACTATCAGCAACTCCACTCATGTCTGAGTTCATGTTCTTCTCAACAACAGCAAAAGCTTCTTCTTCAGTCCCCAAATCACCATCCTTCACCATGAAAGTATCTCCATTTTCTGTTCCGGTAAATGCTTCTGCTTCAGTGGTGCATGAATCACGTAGAGTGTCAGCTTCCGATGCGTTCACAATGGCAGATGTGGACATGGTAGCTGTATTTTTCTCCTGCTTAGCATCTGGTTGAATACTCCCCTTAGAATGCATTAAAGAAAGTCCTTTTTTCTTCTCAAAACGTCTTCTCTCGTTGGGACTCATGCCAACCAGCAAAGCCCTTTCTAAATCTTCCTCAGATATTTGCTAATGAGTGGAATAAATGCGCACACACACAAGCTCCTAAACTAACAAACCAACAATACTACAAACCACTGATGTTAAAATCACACACCAACAGTAGTAAAACATTTGATGTCAAAACCAACTTAAAATCAATACAAGAAGTCAATATTTGAGTAATACGACGAGTCGCTTGTTTGCCTCGGGCTTCATTGCATCCGACAATGGTCCATTGGGCCGTGCGGTTTATTAGGATTAGACAATTTTGAGAAAATAGCGACAGCATTTCATTTCAAAAGGGAATTACAGTACACATTACATCAAAGCTTCTTCCAATAAAAGATCAGAGATCAGGTCCGGGGTACTCGATCCCAAGGACAATAAAACAAATTCGAAAGAAGAGCATAACGCGCTAGTCGGTGGCCAGTCCTATTTGCTTGACGACGAACATGGGTAGAAATAGCTCCAGTGACGGAGGCAATTAGAGCCTTCGAATCCTCAATTATATGCCCAATGGTAGACAAATTAATAGAAGATTCGTTTAGCGCCACAATACGAAGAGGATCACTTTCTAAAATAAAATTTTGAAAATCCCTTCGAGCCGGCAAAGTGAGACCTACAAGTCTACAATTATTATGATACTTGTATTATGATATTTGCTTATATGAACTGTAAAGTGAGTTTCTCCCACTGTTCTAAAAATCGGCCTAGGCGGCCGCCTAGGCGCTGGGCGGTGGAGCCCCGCCCCGATTTTGGGCAAATCATTGGGAAAAATCGGCTGGAGGCTAGGCGGGTGCCTAGGCGGCCCTAGGTGGCTGAGAGCTAGGCGGTCCTAGTGTCACGGGATGACTCTTTAAGCCTTCCGCCCGTGCGGCACTTAGACTTGAATCCCTTGATGAACAAGCTAAGTAAGCCTTCGAAGCCTCGCTTCCCCGGACCGAATCACTAAGAAAGCTAAGATAGCTTGGAGAATGCTAAGATCACTTAGAAGATGGGAGAAAGGAAGTTTTGTATTGAAAGTTAAGAGAGCTTTACAATTGCATACAACTCTTGGATGGTTTGGCCAAATGGCCTTGCCACCTATTTATAGGCATAAGTCACCTCCTCAATGGAGGGTTCTAGAATTCCCTACTTACATCCAAAAATATCTAGTATAGTTCTAGATACAACTTGCCTATTCTAGATTGTTCTAGGTGAGGCTTAATTATGTACACTTGTGTGGAATGCTCCGGAATGCCCTAGAGTATCTTGAACGCTCCGCCATGTTCTTGAGTTTTCCGGGATGTTCCGGAAGCTTCCATGAAGACAAGGCTTTGTGGGCTTAGAAATATGATGTCTTGGGCAATTTCCTTGTCTTTAACAGGCGGCCCGTGACACTAGGTTGCATCCTTAATTGAGCAACCAAGGAATCACCCTGGGCAGTTTCTTGCTAACCGACCAAAATTGCAACAATGGTTCATATCCTTCAAGTAAGGTGATGATACACATCGTTCACTATGGATTTTCCTTCTCAAGTACTTTCTACAATTGGTAAAAATTTTGAATTATTATTCCAATTTTTATTCCAATTCTGGTTATTGGGATTTGGAATTTACCTTTTCTTGCTGGATTATCAACACTATATATATGCATGACAAGTATAAACAATATTTTAAAGCAAAAATTTAGTTGTTTAATTTTTTATTTGCCTTTTGGGTTTTTTTTCCACTTTTCGCAAAATGAAAAAAATAGTATTGGACTGAGGCATAGGTGTAGTATTAATGACAGGACAGTAGAGTTTCTGGATTATTTAAGGAAAAATATTTATTGGGTTGAAAGAAATTGTTCATTAGATTTATCAAGTTTTGTGTTTTACATGTTAGTATCAATTTTTTAAAAATATATATGTCATGCCTTGTTGGGCTATTTCCCACTTCTGGGTTTTTTATTTTAATCCATATGGAGCTGTTAATTCTTTATTTATTATTATTTTTTGTTATTGTGTCAAATTTTGTGTGGGGGTGCCTGTGGATGCAAATTTTCTCATTTTCGATCTTGGACGGTTTTGCACCTACAAAACAAGTAGCACCTTAGGTTAAGGCCAAGAGCCTCACGCGCCCACGTTGAATGGGGGGGCTTTGGCTGAAGAACCTCTGATGCCAAAGTTAGAATTTGGAGAGAAATAGTGTTTAGAGGATTTTGGGATTTTTGTGAAAGTGTTGGCATGAGTGTTTGATGAAAAATGGGGCATATTTATAGGTGGTGGCCGGTCCCCTTTGGAGCAAAGGTGGCCGGCCTTTGAGGGAGGAAAATGGAGGTGATTTAGGTTTAATTAGCCCATTTATTGGCTAATTAAACCAATAGGGGATGTTTCTTTTTGTATTTTATGAAAAGGGTTTGAATAATTGGCTAATTTATTTGGGTAATAAAGTGGAGAAAGATTGGAGAAGAGGAAAACTAGGGGTGGCCGGCCCTTGGATTTGTTTTTGTGTTCAATTTTGGTTTGATTAGCCCATTTATTGGCTAATTAAACCAAAAAGGGAGGTGTTTTGGTGTTTATGAAAAGGATTATATTAGGTAATTGAATAATTGGTTTTAAAAAGGAGGGAAAAGGGGAAGGAAATATGGGAAAAAGGAAGGAAGTGGCCGGCCCTTCTTTGGAGAGAGGGGACCGGCCATTAGGGTAAAAAGGTGGCTTTATGGCTAATTAAATTGACAAATTAATGAGTAAAAATCTCATTAATTTGTCAATTATCTCAATTCATGTGGGATAATTGGTAGTTAATAAAATATCTACCTAAAACGTGGATGGATGGAATAATTCGGAATTGTTTACCTTTTACGGAGTATTTTTGAATTGGTTGAGGTTGATTTCCCGCTACTCGCGTGTAGGAACTCCGACATACCTCAGGGGTATTTTTGCCTTCTTAGTCCAAAAATCCACGTGTCGCCTTACGAATATTTTTTGGCTCCACATTACTGATATTGCAGAAGGCTTCTAATTATTGTCAGTCTTTCTGAATTAAAGTGAAATGAACTTACAATTTGGATATAATTTGGGATCAGTAAATACATACAACTTTATTAATAGTTGAAAATTGAAATGAATAAAATCCATGCAGAACGAAAAAAATCATTAACAAAGAATTATTTAGCATCCTTATCACTCTAGTCCACGACCAACTAAATTACTAAACAATAAAATACTTGAGACAATCTGGCTGCAAAAATATCCTATTACCTCAACATGATCACCAGTCACTTTTAATATTTCCTGACTTAAAGGAACAGAAGCTGGATCTCCACAAAGGTGAAGTTCATCGGCAGATATTCCTAATAGAGCTCGTGTGAAAGAAAAACCCCTCATCTTACAACTCAACATCTGGTCCAAAACAAAAAAAGAAGGAACATTAATCAATTAAGAAGCAATGTTCAGGACAATAGCATTTCGCTATGTGGCAGAATGCATGTTGACTTGCAACCATAAGGAAATCAGCTACCTCAACACAGACCTCACTTAGATGGTAGTATTTCTCTATATTCAGGACAATCGTATTTTTCATATACCTCAATAATTATGCATTTCCACTAAACACGACAATCTCAATTTGAACAACACAAACTGATCTTTAAAATCTTTCTGAAATATGGTAGGAAGTAAATCTCTAGAGTCCACATAATAAAACCAACTTGCCTGAATTTCATCAACAATGGCGTAGTTGTAACTGGAAGTTACATCAGCCATTTCAACTGTTGCAGCCTTGTGTTTTGCACCATCAACCTTGTCTTTTTCTTGTCCTGTAATAAGATCACAAGGAACTTTTGCCTTGTTCAACCGTTTTGCAACCTCCCAAGCCAACAATATCAGAGGACCACAATATATTCCTCTAGAGAAGGCAAAAGACCGAACTATGTTCACAGATGTGTTTGCATTATCATAGCAGCTTTCCATTAATAACTAGGTAAACTAAATAATCAATACCACTGCAAGTTTAGACTCACAAAACCGGATGGACTTGATTCCAGTCGCTTCAGAGCATTGTACATCTTACCACTATTTGTGGGACCCATGTGCAGAATAACCTTGCGCTGCTTACTTCGAGCCTTTGGATACCATGTATGAGGAGAACTGAAATATGACCATATTCAATTATGAGGATATTATATGTGCATGAAAGTAAGAATTTTATCATTAAAAAAAGAATACAAAGTGGAAAATAATATATCGTTGGATCGTAAATTCTAAGCTTTTAGCTACAGCTTTTATGTAAACTCAAGCTTTGCCTCCGTATATCCACATACCATACAAAATGACTGACCCAAAAATTAGAGAGATCCACTAAAACATTGAGAACTCACATTATATAAAGTCCTAAAATTTTCATCCTACATACTACAAACAACATTATTAAAGAATGACCGTTTAACGTAGCCAAATTAATGTGCAAAATCTAAAAGAAAAAGATTACCAAAGTGAAAACACAAAAGAAATAGAAAAAAGAGCAACTCATATAGAAGACTAGAACACCATGCAAGAGATAGGAAATTGGTAGTTATACTTTGATTCTTATAAGTCTTACATAATTTGCAATTGCATATCCAAGGAAAACCTAGTTTCAATTTTCAATAGTTGTGGGGAACAAAATTCTTACTTCAGGTCAGTAAAATCAAGCTGTGTTGTACCACTGGAGCTGCTATACTGTTTTGTTTTATCAACAATATTAATCAAAGTCGTGACCTTCAATTCCAAGTGCAGGCAAGAAGGCCCCACATTAGCTGCTAGGCCTGTGGAATTAGAACAATAAGAAACAAAATGAAATATCAAACTAGTTGTAGTAACCGTCAGATGATCGACTCACAAATGAGTCCATCCAAAAATTTTGCTAAGATAAACAAATACCAATAAGTCATAATATTCTGTATAGACACTACATGTAAAAACATGTTGGCTATAACAGCTACCGACATCTAAAAGTTTTGATCAAGAACATTTTTGGTCTGTTGAATGGGTAAACAACAGCTATCTCACTTTCTCTTCAAATCTCTCCACTATTTTGGAGAGAAAGAGAAGTATGGCAATTGAGAAAGTGACGCTCTGAGTCTGTGACCTCCTTTCTTTCAATCCAAACAAGAATTGCACGCATCTCTAGCAACCGTAAAAAGATAAAATCGGCCTGAAAAACAATATACCAACCTATTAGTATAAGCCATATAACTGAACTTGATTTTAATGCTTCACTTTCCCTCGTTGCTTAACAAAGTTGGTAAACAAAACTGCAAAAGTTTCCAGTAACCCACATGAATTGGAGAATGGGGACACATAAATGTTCCGATTTCCACAGTGAGTTCAAAACATTTGGAAGCATTAACATATGTAACAGACTACAAATGGTAAATAATGTATCCCTCCTATTGCAAAATAAGAAATTTAACTATTGGTACAATTAACATGATCAGATCACCTAAGTCAAATGGTTTCATTAGCCTCACGAATGCAGGGGGTTAGAGATTTCTCAAGTTGCACGAATGAAGCATAACGTTCAAAAATCGAACCTTTTTCTAAGCTAACAGATCTCCATTTAGACTGAATGCAGAATGCAAAGTTCAATTCTTGTGCCCAATTTAATCCCACTACAATCAAATTTCTCTACTTTCATATCCTAAAAGAAGAACATTTCAAAACCAGGAAAACAAGAGAAAACAACAACTTATAGCTTGCCTTTTCCCCACCATTTTCTCAGCAACCAAACACCTTGTAAGTGCAAAACCAACAAGCTGGCAAAAAAAAAAAGCCATATTCTTGTATAAGAAAAAGTGGGGTTGGAAGAAGATACCCTGGAGAGTGCGAGAAACGCCCACAGATGAAACTCTTCGGGAAAGTATCAATGATGCCGCCATTGTTTGTGGGTTGAGAATTGAGATTTTTGCCAAAACAAAAGAAATTGATGCCAAAAACGCTTCTGTTATTGTTGTGTTTGTGAGAATTGTCAAACAAAAACTAGAAGAAAAGCAACCATTAATAAAATCACGATTTGGTTCTTGTCTCTCGAACACTCAATGTGCAAAACTCACGTTCTTCGGGACTTGTTTTGGTTTTAGTCACTCGACTCACAGTATGGGTCCTAAAGTTTGAAATTTGTATGTATTATTGGCTGTTAAATGACTAACACTACAAACCCTCACTGTCATTGCTGATGAAATGGAGGTCAACGTGCCCAATGAAAAAGGGTTGAAGACTCCAAAATCTTGTACCCTATAAATATGCTTGTATTCAAGCATCCTTTTGGACATCCAGGGTTAGGCACCGGTCGATTTTGTTCGATTCGGATCACGATTTGTTCAGCTTAATAATAAATTATAATTATAACCAAATTAAAATGACTTTATTTAAGACCTGATTAAGAAGATTATGCTTATTTACAACCTCTTTGAAACTTAACTCGAGTCTCACTTAACTTCTTAAAAGTTAAATTTTGTCACTTAATTTTTCAAAACTCAAATAGCGCCTCACTTTGCTTCTACCGTCAAAGTAGGATCCACTATCTTTAAAATTATTTAAATGGCTCAAATATGATCCATTGTTGTTGAGATGTGTGTCACGTGTCTCCCAAAGGTTTTGTTAGAGCTTTTTTTTTTCTTAGTTTGCAAAGAGAACTTTCAGTCAATTTTCATTATTTTTTTTTGGCTTTTTAGCCAAAATAGTCCATAAGATTTGCTTAAAACATAACTTTGGTCATTGAGATTGAAAATCAATAGAAATGGTTCCTGAGATTGTCCACCATCCATTATTTTGGTCATTCCGTTAAAAACTTCGTTAAGTGTCCCGGAGCTATTGGCTAGAAGTTTGAGCAATTTTCAAAGCTTCGTAACTCAATTGTTTCTTAACCAAATTCGACCCATAATATATCAAAATGAAGATAGGAAAGTGTAGAGTAATATTATACTTATTTGGAAGCCCAATGGTTGCCAAAGATGGCCGGAAAATAGCCTCAAAGTTGATTGGTCCGAGCGAAAATTGGAAAACTCGCCGGAAATTGGGTAAATTTTAAACATTCATAACTTCGTCAATACTCAACGAAATCAAGTGATTCAAAAACGAAAATTATAATTCTTGATGAGACGAAGAGAATGGTACCTTTTTTTTATTTTTTATTTTATTTTTATTTTTATGGCTAAACCGCTGTGATTTGGCCGGAAAACAGCTCGAAAATGGCTAACTCGAGACCAAGACAGCCATTTTCGAGCCATATTGCCGCCAAACCAAGGAGAATTAACCATCGAAAAAGGTATCATTCTCTTCGTCTCGTCGAGAAGTATGATTTTCGTTTTTTAATCACTTGATTTTGTTTAGTATTGAAGAAGTTATGAATGTTTAAAGTTTACCCAGTTTCTGGCAAGTTTTCAAGTTTTCCCTCGGACTAGTCAACTCTAAGGCTATTTTCCGGCCATCTTCAGCAACCATTGGGCTTCCAAATGGTATAATCTTATTCTACACTTTCTTGTCTTCATTTTGATATATTATGGTCGAATGTGGTAAAGAAACGATTGAGTTACGAAGCTTTGAAAATTGCCCAAACTTCCAGCCAAGAGCTCCGAGACACTTAACAGAGTTTTTAACGGAATGACCAAAATGATGGATGGTAGATAATCTTAGGGACCACTTTTATTGATTTGGAATCTCAGGGACCAAAGAGATGACTTATGCAAATCTCAGGGACCACTTTTCTTAATTTGCATTCCTTGTTGTGAAGAAATATGACATTCTATAATTACAGATGAGGTAATCTACGCGTATGGAAGGAATGGCAACGTGCATGGGTGTGGCAAATACAAAATTAAACCAGACCTTGTATTTGTGGCAAAGGCTCTTTCTTCTGCATATATGCTAATCGACCATTGTTCTTGTGAGCCCAGAAGTTCAGATGTCATACACTCTCAGGAGCAAACTTGGTTCCTTTTTTCACGGGTTTACATATTGTGGACACCTCATAGCCTGTGCAGTTGCAATTGAAACACTCAAGATCTACATAAGGCACTAAAGAATGTGTGAAGGAACTCAAGTTTAGGCACAAGTAGTTCCAACTTGTAAATGCATTGATAGCTCATGATGGTGAAAAAAATG
>JAOTRO020000016.1:2276512-2299893 GCA_028566515.2 Pyracantha coccinea | reverse complement strand
GACCAGCTCCAACTCTGGCCTACAACCTATTTTTCCCTTTCTATCCCCTGCCTCCCAAAAAAAAAATCTAATCCAACCCAAGCTTAAAATTGGACCTAAAACGTATAACCTAAAACAAAGCCAAATTTAGCACAGGATTAGTAGGCCTGGGCCACCACATTTGTATATTTTATTTAGTTTTATATTTATAAATTCATTGAATCCAACGGTTAAGATCTAAATTTGATGAAATTCAATGGTAAAAAAAAAATTTAACTGTCCAAATTTAAATCTAATGGCTAAAATAATAAAAAAAATCTTTTATTTGTTTCATATTTTTTCATAGTGTTTAACGAGTTTCATGGTGTCAGTTAGTGATTTTTCACTGATGTCTTAAAAGTTTTGTCAAGGTGAAGATTGTTGGATATGTGGCTCAGTATTGAGTCTCATAGCGTTTTAGCCCAATTTGAGATGTTAGCTATATCATGTAAGTGCCACGTGAAAGTGGCTAGGTTTGCTTTGTGAGACATATCTAAGACACAAGTTCATCACTATGAAGAAGTGAGTGAAAACAGAATCCGTTTGGTGGCTTATATGAGATTGGGTTTTAGGGGCATGATTGGTTGGTAGGGACTTGTAACTTGTAGAATAGGACTTGTAACTCATGTATAAGAATATGTTAGATAACTCACTCTATTGTGGACTCATAACCCATTATGTTCAATCTTGTCCATCTCATATTTGACACAATAAACAACGGACTGGACTTAAGTCCATTTTAATTGATCACAACCTATCTTATTCAGCTCTCCAAATAGGGCCAGAGATTTCAACCGACATCCCACCTAGAGAAAGATTAGTTTTTTTTTAGCTCATTTGTTCAACCCATTTAAAGCCAGTAGTGCTACTATAGTGATCTTGTGAGATGGGAAATTTGAAGTGTATTCTCATCTTCTTTATATTTGTTCTCTGTTTTTGCGAAAGCTATTGCGTTTATTAGGATGTGGTGTTTATGAGTGCTTAAAACACTCTTACGTATTCTTCATTTGAGATTAGTGGAATTTTCTCGCCATATTCAAACTGAACATATGCTTTACCAAATTAGTATAAACTTTTGTGTTATTTTCTGAATTGCTTGATTTTATCATATTTTGTCTTGTTAAATTTTGGCCTCATATTTATTGCTTTCACACAATATTTTTTGTTGTTAAAAAAGAAAAGCATCTTTTTTTTTTGAAACTAGTATAACCTTTTTTCATCTGTATCTCTTCTAATAAAGTGAATATTGTCTGCTCTACTCTCTTTACATATATATTTGATACAACAATATATTTACACTACGGAGGTGCTGAATAAATTGATATCTAACTTCAGAGTCAAATCTAGAACCTCTTAATTACAAGTGAAATGAAACATCACTAAACTGTAATATTAAGTAATATCTGTTGTGCTATATTAAACATTGAAAATGTGTCAATAACAACAAAAGTTATATGTACGCCGTGCCACTATCGTTACCCATTGACTTTTTTATAGGAGGCATATATACATACAGATACAAGGACAAGTACAATAGCCCTTGTTAAATAATGAAGGGGGTCTCCCATTCTGTTTGAGTGAATCACTTGTAAGAGGGTCAACCCTCCTTAATTAAGACAAATGTGAGTGAGCAAACATATATAATTGAAATGGTGATGGGTGAACCTGCACAAATTTAAAAGACCAAGGGACCCTCTAAGCTTTGGCAACATCTTGGTCATCTGAGTGCAGCCGAATACCACCAAAAGAGTCATTGCTGACAAGTCAACGACCCACGGCAACAAGGTACGGGGACCCGTTGACCTTCCAAAATTATTTTCAAGTTTCAACCATGCATGACAGAATACAGAAGTTGTCTACTCCAAACTGGCCTTCCCCACAAGAGAGAGAGAGAGAGAGAGAGAGAGAGAGAGAGAGAGAGCTTAGCTCCACCTTTGGAAAAGGATATCACATATGCATGGTTCTTACCCTTGTACGTACAAACTATGGCCAGCAATATATACCATCGTTGAAATTCTAGTTATAATACAAGAAATCATGCATACGGTTCACTCATTGACATTCATTTTAACTGGTATAAAAATAGAGCGGTCGATACATTTGTAGCCTGAATAACAACTCTTTAATTTTACTTTTTGTATGATATTAACGCAATATATCAAATCATAAACTGGGGAGGCATGCAAATTAAACTACTTATTGATTTGGAAGAGATTTAGGACTATAATGCCTTTTACAAACAATATGGAAGATGAAGTAATTTAAGGAAAATGGGAAATTTAAAGTGGTATTATATATTATATATACCAGGGACCACTTTGCTAGATCAATTTTCTTTATTTAATAAACAAGACGGTAGTACTAATGATAAGATTCAAGTGGTAGGGGCATCACGAAAAAAATTAAACTGATCCAGATCTTGATCTTGATCTTTCTTCAACATAAGTAGCTAGCTACTTGAACTTGATGATCGATCTCGTGCATGATCACATGCTGGCGGTGTTTGCATGGATAAAACTGAATATCTGCTGAACTGAACTTGCAATATCTTCAGCTGTGAACCTCGATTCACTCCCAACCTGCCCATAATACACATGCATATAATTAGCTCATTAACTCCCTATATTATTAATCGGATGAAATTGTGAATTTCTCGAGAGTGTTATTAAGTGTGTCAGTTTTGTGTGTCTAAATAACATTGCTTATTATCTATAACATCTGCTGAACGGAACGTACATACCTTGACATTAAAGGAATATAGAACAGTTTGTTCAATGGTGGTAATGTTAGTGTGAAGGATATTAAGCTGCAAATCCTCAAGCGCAGCGATAGCCTTAATCAGCTGCCCCGGTCTCCTCTGGGATAGAATCTTGATCATCGCATCAAACCCTAAAACCTTCACCTCAACATCCGCAAAGCACGACTTGTTCTCTGCAGTTTCTTCTCGAAGCCCCGTTTCATAGTCCACAAACTTTATCGGATCGTTTGGATTATTACTAGGTAAATTAGCAGCTGGAAAGATTAATGGTCCTCCGCCACCTTCAGCTGCCTGTACTGCCATAGCCGCCGCCGTGGCAGAATCTCCCACTTGTCTTGGAGGTGCTTCTCCTAAGAGCCTTCGCCTCTTCTGTGATTCCAAGCACTGAAGTAGCTGCTCCAGTTCTCTCACGAACTCTATGGCTCCCCCAATTATAGAAGCTTGATCCCCCTATATATTGTACACATTGAATTAGTTATTAACCAATATTCAAAGAAACAAATTAAACAGTATATATACGTACTCTTTGTACGTATGAGCCCGGCATGAGGGAACGGAGCACGCGAAGATGCTCATTCATTTGCTTCCTGCGGTTTCTTTCAACCGCAATATGAGTCATCCGCTGGCTCTCAACTTCTTGAGTCGTCTTGGTAGTTCGTGGTCTTTTTCTTTTGTTCTTGGCTGCTGCAGGCTCCGGTTGTGCTCCTCCTCCTATAGGGTTATTTTGAAGATCTTCTCCAAGAAAGTGGATCTTCTGCGCTGAATTATTACTACCAGAAACCCGACCTTCCTCATCTTGTTCTTCTTCCATTGACTTTGTCTTGTCTTCCTCACCCAACCCTGTGAATCTCTCTTCAGCTTGTGGAACCATGAGAGAGATCGACTGGTCTTGATTGTTGTCCAACTTGTCGTTCAACACCGGAAATTTGAGGAAGTAAACAGGGTCAATCGCGGGCTCTTCCTCCGAAATCTTGGTTTGGTTTAAGGCCAACTTTGGTCCAAAATCGGCAAACTGCATCACATCGGCGAAGCTCAGTTTGTCAAAAGAAGTACTAGTTGAACCACAAAATCCTGCTGGAGCTAATTGCGTGCTTATTTGCTGCTGCTGTTGTTGTTGTAGTTGATGATGATTGTACATCAAGTAATTCACCATTCCATTGTTGTTGTCATTTGAATTAGTCTCGTCGACACGAGACTTCATCATCTGTTGATCTTCTTGATGATGATCTAGGGTGTAATCCAGGTTGTTGAAGTTGCTAGGCGGCATAAAAGCCTGCAATGTTTCAAAGTCGTCAGAGCAAAAAAACAACATGGTGATGAACTGAAGTGATGATAATTAAGCAGTGTGAGATTAATTTTGTACCGAATAGTTGTTCTCTTCCTTCTCCATATATAAATATTTTATGACCCAGTAAAACTCGAAAACCCTAGCTGGGGCCAGGAGCTGATTTCATGCAGGGACAAATTACCCTACCTGGAAAAGGTGATAAATAATGCATGAAATTACGAACTGTAAAAAAAATCAATTGCTTGAAGATAGTGACAAAGTTTGATAAAAATAATCATGAAGATTTAGCATCTGTACAAATTTATCTATGACGAGGAACTGGACCCCAACAAAACACCCACCTGTTTTGAGAAGAAAGAACTGGAAATGTTGAGATTTGGTTACGCGGTTCAGTTATGTCGTCGTATCTATGTATATATATGTATATTTGTGTGTGTGTATATAAAGAGAGAGAGAGAGAGAGAGAGAGAGAGAGAGAGAGAGAGAGAGAGAGAGAGAGAGAGAGAGGAGGAGGAGCCTTGTGGGATTAATATTGTTGTCACAGTTTCACCTCACTTTCACGGCCTTCTTTAATTTATGGGTGTCACAGGACACGAGCTAGCGCCACTGGTATACTCTCCCCATGACCAATATTAAGGCTGAGTGCTTTGTCAAAGATTAATTTCAAAATTTCAACTTTTCCAACTTTTCAAAGAGATATATATTAACCTACCAACAAGATTCATGAGACCTTATTCTTCTTTTTTCTTATCGTAAATTTGCTTTTCTAAAAATACAACTAAAGAAACAAAAATAATACTCTTATTACATTTGTACCACATTTTTCATATCACCTTTTTAATACTCTTAAAAAATATAAAATCAGTTATTATTTAAGGCGGTGCTTTCTGCTCACATTCAAATGACAACAACAATGGAATAGTAATTCGTTGAAGTACCCAAGTGTCCAATAAACAAACACCGTTATTTTGGTATTGGTTTTTCTGTGACTTATTCTACTTTTTAATTTAAAAAAATGTGCGTAAATGAATTATCTTTTGTCCTTTTTAATGTTAACGATATTCATTCTATACTACCTATTCAACTAAATTACAAGGAAGGTAATTCAGACAGGTGTATAAGGAAAAACAACGCAAAATCAATATTTATTTTCTCATTATTATACCATACTATTGTTTGGTTTCAACTTTCGACTGTGTAAGTTTATCTTAAGATGCGAGTATGAGACGGACGTTCAAGACAAATAGAGTATAAGAAGATCTAGGAAGACTTGCAAAGAGACCCTAAGAAAAGATATGAAGTATCTAGAGGTAACTGAAGACTTGGCGCAAAACCGAGCACAATTGCACTCTAATTCATATAGCCGACCCCTTCTGAATGAGATAAGACTTGGTTGTTATTGCTTGTTATTGTTTGGTTTCAATCCAGTATTTTAGGGGTGGGTTCGGCACGGTTAATGGGTACTGTACCAATCACCGTACCAAACTTTTGGTCGGAATACCAAATTTTAGTATGCCAAATGGTTCAGTTAGCACAATATGGTAATGGTAATTGCCACTTTGTTTTCGGCCAAAATGTGAATTATTTTTTTCAACCCAATTCAAGGGCAAGACTTTTTCGTGCCTTTATCTTATATATTGTAGCCTAAATTCATCAATCATTCATCATTCACAATTCACACACATATAGTAAGTCAAATGATGCATCAAGATTCATGATGGAAATTAAGGGTACAATCCAAATAAAAGTTACAAACCAAATCAAATATAAGTGTTAAGTTTACAATCCAAATAGAAGTTAAAAATTTCAAACCAAATGAAAATTGGAAGTGGGATCTAAACTTCAAAAAATAAAAATTCATTGATCAATTCTTCAAACTTGAGATGTAGAGGCATTGAACTTATAAAAGGTTGAGGTTGAGCCTGTGTCAAGCCTACATACAAAGAAAGAAAACACATTAGTAGTATTTAGAAAAAGAATTTGAGTTGATACCATTTAATATTATTAAAATATTATATATGTCATAAATAAAAAAAATGGAGTTTTAACAAAACACTCCCGATACTGTTCACTTTTTAACGAAAAATCACATTTTTACCTTTAACTGGCACTATTCACTACCTTTAAAAATGGCTTTTCATTAAAAGAGAAGTTTTTTTTGAACTTTTCGTTAATTTTCCCATAAAAATAAGGTAATATATATTTATATTTTTTTGGTTCAGTACGTAATGCCATCAGTAATGATATCAAATACCAATACCGTACCCTTAAAATTTGAGTTTAGTACAATACTGTGTCATTATCGATTGGCACAGAATCAGTTTGTTAAGGTTGGTAACTCAGTTGGCACAGTAATTTGAAAAAAAAATCCACCCCTACATATCCTTGTGAACCAATTCTCTCTTTACATTAATAGAAGGGAGCCGAGGAGGAGGGTTTTCGCAATCAAAGTTGGCAAACCGAAAGCCAACACCACATGGTCTCAGCTCCTCATGCAGTTAAGTCGGCGGTGAAAATTTAATTTTGTTTCCTTTCTTTTTAACTATTGGAAACTAGTTTGATCATCCTTTCATCTTCTTGGTGTAATCCAGGTTGTTTGTTGCTAGGCTAGGCGGCCTCAAAGCCTTCAATACTTCCAAGTTAAAGCGAAAATACAACATGATATAACTGACCGATTGACGAAAATATTTGTCGATAAAGCAACAAACAGAAGCGATAAGCATTCATGACTCCGATGCAATGTGAAATTTCGTTCAGACAACCACAGTATCACCGTTGATGACCAGCCAATTGAAACTCATGAAATCACATGAAAATGAAAATTCAACATTTTCGCCGGAAAGTAAAACAATCTAGTCAACAATACCCTCGGAATATTCAGAATACCATTCCGACTTACTAAACTGAGAATCATGCAGTGTATTCAAAGGCTTGAGGAGGCTGTGGTTCCTCATCAACTGCCATGGCTGCAGTGGCGGCCGGCTGTCCTGCTGCTGCTCCACCAGCAGGTGATGCTGTGGAAGACGGTGTGTCTGTAAGTGAAAGCACCTCAGGTTCATCCGGTTTCAGGTCTCTCAAGAGAACAAATCCAGATGGTGCTAACTTGACTGGCACATAACGGCTATCTTCCAGAAATTTAATGTATTGCTCCTGAGCAGGAACCACCCTAGCTGGGTTCGTCAAAATCTCAAAACAAGGCTCAGGCTCTGATTTCTTCTCTGTTGAGCTATCAAGCTGCCAAAGAGGATAAAGTGGTTTCGATTAAGAACAGTTATGATGTCATAAACTAAGGACTGTATTGGGAAGGGAGGAAGAAGAAAAAAAGACGGCATCGGACCATTATGCCCATACTGCTTACCTGCATTGCATCACCATCTTTCTCACTCGATGATTTTCCTTTTCCAGAAGTCTCGGCCCCAGATAATTTTTCAGCATTTGCCTTCTCTGCTTCTTTCTTGGCCCTAGCTTTCGTGGCCTTTGCAGATGTTGACAGCACAGCAGTGGGCAGTTTTATGGCCGACGTAGTGGTTGGCACAGTGGTGGGTTTAGGATATTCAAACAGCGAAGGCTTTGCATGTGAAAGGAACTCAAACTTCGGAACTTTCAGGTCCGAGTTCAGTCCTATCAAAGCCGTTGGTGAGAATGACAAGCTTAAAAAGTATATAAGGGGATACCAGTACCAAAATTGGCTGAAAACAGCAAGGCCAACAACTGCAGTAACTTTATCATGTTTCGTCTTGGAAAGCAGTCTAATCGTCACATTTCTTCCCCCAGCATCAAGAATCCCAGAGGCCAAGATTGCACCCATTTTGCTCATGGTGTCCTCATGCTTGTCAAGAATTATTTTCTCCAATTGCCGCCTACACAAAAATTGTTGCAAAATGAGATGGGGGGAGAAAGAAAGTTGGGAAAAGTGGCAGTTTTACGAAGACAGTACCTGAATGCTCCAACGCGAGAATCACTGGCCTCACTAATTTGGACCATGACCATCGCCATTGCAATGAGGGCACCTTGGCGCACAAAATCAACCACATCTGAAGTTAGAGGCTCTAGCAAAGAAATGGCCTCACTCAAGCCAGTACCAGCACAAGAAATGCCTACGGCAAGAGCAGCACCATATCGAACATGAGGATTGTAGGACTCAGATAGCAGGGAGACAATTCGAGGTGTCTACAATTACCAATGCAATTTAGACATATAAGGTATTTGTTAGATCAATAGAAAAGTAAAGAAGGGCATCAGCAGATGATGCAGTATCAGAAACATAAATATGGAAAAACAAGAAAGTACAAACCTGCTCTGGCTCGGAGTACAAGACAAACCCAAGTGCTAGAACAGCAGTCCTCCTAACATCATCACTCACATCTGATACAGCAAAATGCAGTAGCTGACGGATGGCTTTGTTGTTCGCTGTCCCACTGTAGGCCAAAGCCAGTGCATACATGCCACCATAACGTAGAATAGGATCTTGATCTCTTGTCATCTGCTCAATTAGAGTGTCAGCTTCTTCTTCTCTCCCATATACCGTCAGAGCAATCCCCAATGCTAACCCTCTATAACATACAGTACACAGTTAGCGCAGACCACAGATCACTTTCATCGATAAATAATTCTTAATTTATTTTATTTTATCACAAGAACTCCACAAGAGCACAACACAAGTAAAAAACTAACCACTTAATGATCTATACCTGATAATCTTTTCATGCTGTGTCTCATGTGCATAGGCAAGCATCTCACTAGCCTTCTCACTTGCAGTTCCAACCATAAGCAAACCCATACTAATCCCAGCAGCTTCACCAGCAACGGCACTGTCAGTATATAGCGCACTTTTAATGTCATCATAGATCTCTTCATCGGCAGTTCCTAAAGCTGACAAGCCAAGACCTAAGCATGCACCATGTTGAATAACCTGCATCAAAAGGTCCCATTAGAAAATTTTAGCAACGTACTTATGTGCACAAAAAAATATAAACACTAGTATAATGCACACCTCCACATTAGTACTGCGCAGGCTATCACGAAGGAATTGTTTGATGCCCTCGCCATGGTTGGCATGAATCAGACCCAGAGCATACAGAGCACCACCTTCTGAATATGGACTTCCACCACCACCTGCTGCACCCTGAGGCAAGTAAGGTGCCATCAGCGATCTTCCCTGCTGCAAGTGGCCTCTGTGGATAACACCTAGCCCTGCTGTTGCACTGAACTTAGCCCAATTTGTAGCTCTACTTAACCAGTCCTGAGAATTTGTAGAACTGAAGTGGTCAATACTCATACAAAATATATCATTGCAAAAGATACACAGGAAAAGCTGAGATATCTGGCTTACCAGATTCTCCCTCAGGAACGTGTCCACGGTTGTTCCAGCATGCATAATTGCATTAGCATAAATTGTAGCACTATGGCATACACTATTTCTCATCTCGACTGACTGCTTTATTGTCTTCAAAATAAGAAGATCGGACCTATATGCAAATCACAAAAACAGTCAAACCACTTCTCAATCACTGCATTCCAAAACTACTTCGTAAATTAATGAAATAAAAAAATTCACGGTAAAATATAGCAGCCTCACTTGTTATGACTGTACAAAAATTGTAAAGTCAACTGTATTGACGTTTCTCCAGACAAAATTCCTTTAATTTTTGTCAGCCTTTCAGAATAGACCACTTCTTTCGGATCTTCATTCACAGTCACATTAGGAGTGGAACGTTCATCTGTCATTTGAACATCCTCTGCAGCAGAACTTTCATTTTGAGAAGCTTCAGTTGATTCTGGCTGCACAGGTTCTGAAGGTTGAGTCTTCGGAGGTGAAAGGCGGTTTCTCACACTTAAGAGAAAAGCTTGGTGCTCATTCTCTATTAGATCAAAGGCTATTTGATATGCCAAAAGTGCATCATCCTTGTCTTCAGATCGCAGAAGCTTTTCCAATATGTTCGCTACACCTTCTGGTTCGTCCAGGAACATGAGACACTGGCAAATGCTCAAGTAATCAGGAGAAGGCAGCTTCTGATACACTTTGACAAGAAGACGAAGGACCTGTACAAAGACCCAAACGAGTTCAAATGTTTGTCGCTCTACATGATAAACAAAATTAGCACAAGGCATGACTTGAGATAGACAACTCTTTAGTCTTTACTAAGGGGCAAAAACAGTTGAACAAGTAGTCCACTACCAAATGAAAATAAACTCTATAACTACCGCAATACCCTAATCCTAATTCCAAAGGGAAATCGTCAAAACAGAAACAGAATTGAAAGGACGGGGCCTAGGCTGGTTTTTTGTATTTCAATTAAAATTATTATATAATAAACAAGTGTCTACTTATATTAAAAAAAAAAACATAATTGTAGTGGGAAACATAAATTGCAAAATGAAATGATATATAAATTACAATGTACTAGAAAATATTGAAAACATGAGGAAAATATTTACAATGGGTGTTCATCCAAGTATCCAACAAGTCTCTTACAATTTATGGAAAACACAAAATGCAAAATGGAAGTTATCTATTTTCTGTCTAAGTGAGAGTCAAGTTATTTTCTTAAATAAATAAATAAAATAAGCCAAAAAAGTCACAAAACCAACCAGCCCGCCTAGGCTCACGCTTATGTCCACCTAGGCAGGGCGCCTAGGCCAATAGAGTCCTCTCTGGATCTCTATGTCCTGAGCCGACAGACCCGGATCCCTGGGCTCCAAACACAGAGATCTGGAAAAGATCTCAATTCCGCCTAGGTGGGCAAGGCAGGGGCGCCTAGGCAAGTATAGGCGTCTTTCTTATTTTGTAAATGCCTAGAGATTAATTGTGGCAGTGGCCAGCCACATAGCGCCTAACTAGACGGCCCTAGGTGGGGCCTTTTCGAACACAGCTTAATTCAATCAACCAACATAGCACAAAACATTAATAGAATGTGAGAAGTTAAATATGGTGCTTTTGGAAGCATAACACAAGAAAAGGAGACACAAAAGGGACATACACATCGACAACATATACTATCTCCAATCAAATAGTTTGGAAGTTGTTGGTTACTAGTTCGAACTTAGAAATAAGGTAGCCAGGAAAACAAATGTAAGAAGAAGAAAAGAAGGGTAAACCGCATTATTCGATGCAAAGGTCATATAATCCGTGCAACATGGCATATACAGGCACCTGTACATTAAAAACCCTAATTTGGCAAAAATTTTAAATACCATAAATGACAAAAGTTAAGAGTACCATTAGGCAGACAATCTTAACCACATTAGACACAACCAAAGGTGTTGGAGCACGCAGTATAAAAAGTTAGACAAATAAGTAAACCTAATGTTACTTGTCCAGCCAACAACATCCAAAATGATATCAAAATACAGGTTCCACGTGTACTACAATTAGTTCAAAAGAGTCTACTTCTCCCCACAATTAGAAAATATGTTACAATTCTCCCAATAAGCATTTCCTTGACTGAAAACACCTCGACCTTCAACTGAAATACCCATACCACCATTATAAAAAAAATAAAAAAATAAAATAAAAACTAGCACTCTAAATGCAGCTTTTCTGCCATTTTAAATAACTCCACAAACTCTAAGACCTATATGCTATCACACCTTAAATTACTATGAAAGAGAAACCTAACTACATTGTGAAAGTGTAAGAACACATTGAAGCTATGTAGTTTATTGCACTAACATACTTCAATAACAGGAACTAACAAGAAAATGATTTATGTATCACTGCATATTCCTAGACAGTATACTTGATACAGACGGTATACTTGATACAGACAGCATAACAACAGAAACATCATACTAGCAATAATTTGATGGTACAAGAAAGAGATACCAAGTCACATGTATTTATAGCACATATGCTAATAATGTATCATCAGTAAATGGGAAAAACCTTACCTCGTGTCTATATTCTCTAAGATTAACAAAGGAATGAGAGACATGAATGCAATATGACAAGGTTCCTTGAACATTATCACTTTTTATGATTGCTTCCTCAAGCTTATCCAATCTTCGACATTCAATTGCAATACCCATAGCTTGTTGGTATTTTCCATCCATGATGCACCTAAATAGAAAGGAAAAAGGATAAGAATGCTAAAGGTAACAATTATTGCATTTAAAATCATTAGAGGGCTGCATACTTGTTCAGCATTCTCTCCACAATGGCCTCCAACCTAGAATCCACATTTACTGATTCAGCATTGGATTCTGCTGCCTTTGACTTCAGACTGGCATACTCATCTATAGCTTTGGCTGAAGAGAGGAGCAAACCACGACAAAGTTCATGTAAATGCAGTCAGATTATACCTTCTCAAATTTCCGTATATAGATGAGAAGTAAAATTGTATGTTTTAACGCCTCTAAGTTTCATATTCTCTCTCTCGTACAAGTAAAAAAAAAACATAGAAACATTCTTACCAAGAAGAGTATGAACATAATAAGAATCGTCTGACACATCAAACAAAGAACCAGCTCCAAGGGCATAGGAAAGTGAGTCATTAAGTTCACCCAAATAGTAGAAAACCTAGGTGAGAAAAAACACAAGTCAAGTAAGGAAAACATAAGGTAGTAAAACTTACATATCCAATGAAATATGCAATCTTCCCTCACAATAGGATGAAGAGAGACAGATTTGAACGCCTACCGATCATATTCACATGTAATTATTTAAAATTTCTCGTTTACTAATGGTTTTTTAACTTCGAAGCATTTATTTTCAATCAAGTTGAGTCCTTTGGATGCAACTCGCAAGTAAATTCAGAAAGTAACAATCAATCTTGTCTGTCACACACTAGTTTGAAACAAATAATCAAGAAAGCAGAACAGTTAATTTTTACCTTTGACACAAGCAATGCAGCCAGTTGTCTCTGATGCAGATCAAACTCCTCATCTTCATACAAACTTTCTCTGCACAACAATATTATTCAGAAAAGAAACAAATAAAGGAAAAAAATATAAAAGATAAACTACAAAATTTAATTGTTGCAACATTTCCAAAATCTCATAAGCGTGACTAAGGTTATAGAAGCACACTAACATTAGAACGAACATGTAATGACAAGACGTTGACAAGGCACTAGCGTAACCCGGTTAATACCTCCCCAGTACTAAGCTTTCTCTTGACTACTTCGACAGTAATGTTTGAAAACTGAGTAGCAAAACCGAAAACTAAGCAGTACATATTTCTATTAAGTCCTAAATTTAGTATAATCAGGGCTTCAAAATACCAAAACCCTCATCCACATTCTTATTCATCACCACAATTGGTGAAATACAGTCAACTCCCCATCATGATAACTCCATATCTGCTTTCTTATTGGATTATATACTGTCATCACCTTCACCACCGAATGATCAATTACTATAACCTACACACCACTCAATTCCAGCACCACACAAAAAACATTTGCTGATCTCCAACAGATAACCCCATAAGACCCTAATTTTCTGAACTGCGCAAGAAAAGAAACCCTCTTTTGATGATAACAAAGAAAAACAGTGTGCAAAGTATACAAAATTTCACGAAATATCAAATCTTTCACATCATTGATTACTCAATTCTCAAAAAATAATACAAAAGCAAATCTTCCCCAATTTTGGATTAAGTTTCAAAAATTGTTTCCCTAAGTTTCTAACCTTGCAAACAGATGAAGCACAAGCAAAATGCAAACCCTAATCACGAAAATTCAACGAATACAGAGGGTGAAAGAGAGAAAGTACATGATGGTTACGCTAGTCGAGATCTCGGGCCAAAAGCCGTCAACCAATCTGTTGAGGTTGGACAAAGCGTGGAGCTTGAGCAAGGGATGGGTCTCATTCAGCATAGCCAGTAGCCCACCGGCGGAGCTCACCAAGGTCGCCATAGCTGCACCGACACCGACCGCTTACACGAGCCCTAGGGTTCGTTCGAATTGGGGTCGGGAGGATTTGGATTCCGATTTGGGGAAAGTGGATTCGAAACCCTAGCTCCCCAGTAGAAAAATAATATAATAATAAGAGAGAGAGAGAGAGAGAGAGAGAGGTAGAGCAGAGTTCTGGTTTTGTGATTGGGATTTTGCTTTGGTCTTCTTTAGTCTCTCGAGGTTTATTAGACTATGCTTACCCAACAAGTCAGAAATATTTTTTTCTTTTTTTGGACAAACAAGTCAGAAATATTTTTATATAATTATTACAAATTACAATGGACCAGGCGGATTCTAATTACTCTTCAAATTGGATTCGTTTTTACTGAAAACACAAATTATGAAACCTTACACAGTGACATCTTACTGTCTCGCTAATCGAAATCTAATAAATCACTAATAATGACAAGTTGCGATTTACTATAGTGGTGGAAAGATGTTGAGTTGTTGCATGACGGCGCGGGATCGAACTTCGTTGGTGACTAATCAAACATCTAATCTAACAAAATCGATCATTTAACAAAAAAAATAGATTACTAATAATGCTAATAAATAGGGATGATAGTGTGATGAATATTTGGTTAAATAGAGGGTCATATAATATTAACCAAATTGCCGAGAAGACATTAATTGGATTATAAAATAGTTTGGGCTTGACTACTTAGTATTACGGCCTAATAGTATTCTTCATCACTTGTAAATTAGAAGTCTTAGGTTCAATTCTCGTCAAAGGCGAATTTGAATCACATTATTGCTATCTCATTATGAGACTAAGTCTACCCCTTACCCCTTAGTATAGATAACATCGTTTGTTAAAAAAAAAATAATAGTTTCGGGCTTTTCAGAACCATTAGGTAAATTTTGGTTCCAAAATGTACCTCACATTTTATTCGATGCAAATGTCACATCGCAAAATCTTGGCTAATAAAATTGGGACCTAGGGTCGGCCTCCCTAAAAGCTTTCCCTCTTACGGCCAACCCTAAAATACATATTCTCAATCCACCTTAAGCTTGTCTCAAATCTGCCATTTTCTTATTCAAATATCATTCCTCACTACATACCCTCTACCATTTACCTCTGTTACTCAACTCTTTGGATGTTTCCTTCATGGATCTTATCTGGTCGCACTCTTTGGTAGTTAGTAGTTTTTAAAGTGCTTTTTCTACTATTTGGTAGAATTATGGTTCATTGATTCATTGTTTTTTGCAGTACCATATACCCCGTTTTCCATTGATCCATTTGGTTCGTTGGTCCGTCTTCTAGGTGGTGGCGGCTTTTGCGATTATGGTGCGGCTGTTTGTTTTTTTTTCAATTCTAAGTTTTCGGCTTTTGTATCAGTATGGGCTGCCTCTTTTAGGCCTACTCATTGTAATTTCTTTATGTGGAGTTGGCCTTTGCTAAAGCTGTTTTAGTGATCCAAACAAGGGGAGGCAATCGGCGTAAGGGCAGAAGCTCGTTGGGCTACCTAGACATAAACTGCTCGCCCTTAAGCCTGTTGGCGGTGGCTGACGTTGGCAATGACGTCATGCAACAGAAGCCCAGGCCCACCCATGTGCACCCAACTGAGTCAACAGCTCGTTTTTCTTGGGCTGACAGCTGTTGGATTTTCAACGGTCCTTCATTTGGGTCGTTGAATTTCCAACTTTTGAAAAATTTCAATGCCATGCGGCACAATCTGGGCCATTCGATAGTAAAAAATCAACGGTCATGATTACTTTAATTGTAAATGTTTTTAAAAAAAATAATAAAAATTATAAAAAAAAATGAAACTATTATTAGCATTCCAAATATCTCATTGTACACTCCCAAAAAAGTATATTTTTCTTTCTAAATATAGAAGGTTTGGAGTGCAAAATGAGAATTTAGGAGCGCCAATAACAAATCCCAAAAAAAAACCCTTTTTTTATTTATTTATAAATATCCAACCATCTTCTTCATTTTCCACACCACAATTAAATAGATTCCAAGGAAATACGGACCGTGCCACATTGATTTTATCCCTTAGGTCAGAATTAATTATGTTTATTGTAATGCTATGGTTTTGCTTTGTATTTTATACAATTTATTAGAAATAAACTTTACTTGTGAAATAAGAATCACCTTTGCCCTTCATCTTCTCAATCGGTGAACTTGCACAAAAATAATTACTATTTAAGAGTAAATAATAAAAACAATGAATTGCATTGTCCTTGTTCTTACCTCCTAAAAAGGATGGACTTGCTCTTAAAGCGTCTCCAGCAGTTAGTCGAAGGCAAAGGCAAGGGGGCAAAGCCCTTTAGCCCAAAACACACCTCCGGCGGTACATCTTGGGGAGGGCAAGTGGTGGGCTCACTATCCCGTCAGACTGCCTAGGGTGCCAGACCTTCAGCCCGCTGCCAAGGGCCAAATCAATCAGGACTAGCAAAGTGGGTCACAACCGAAATGCTGACAAGCAAAGTAGGTTTCCAGCGGCAGTCGTTGCAAGAGGCTTGTGCAGGGAATGCATTATGTTTTGGTGCCCAATGTTGCTATTCCAAACCAAAAGTTGCTCTGTTCCAAACCAAAGTTGACAATGCTCTCCAATCTTCTTTGCTCCATCACGTTGAACATGATCAAAATTAATGCCCAAAGTCTAACTTGTCAACAATTCATGCTCAATCCATGGTCAAAATTACTTCTTTTTAGTGGAAAGTTTAGAAGAAGACGGTGATTAGGGGTTGTGTTTTGCTGGTGGTAGAAGCTATAGTAGGAGTGTTATTTTAGTATGTGATTCTACTAGATAAGGCCAACAAAGCATAAATATGAAAAAAAGTACATATGTGAATAGTGTTTATCATCGCATTTGCCTTTGCCTTTGTTTTTTTTCAAACGAGTGAAGTTGCACAAAAACAAGTATTATTCAGAGTAAATAATAAACGCAACTTACATGCTCCTAGGATTGCAAGAGGCACACCATAATTAGAAAAAACGTGGAAATAGACAACAAAACGGACCAAACTTCCCACCAAAATCACCGGTTCAGGGTTCAGGGACCAAACTTTCTACGAAAATCACCAGTTCGCTACCAACCAACCAAACAATGCCCTGTAATCTTTGAATGTAGCCAAGCGAGCGTATCAAAGGGCACCACCGTGTTCATCTATGATCTATCATCTACCTACCCAAACCTATTTCCCCTTCAATAACCTAACCAGCTTCTCTCTCTCTCTCTCTCTCTCTATTTACCCTGCACTAACTGTTTTCCTCGTAGTCCTCACCGCATTAAATGATCTGCATTTGTATTTAAGCAACACTCACCAGCTCCTTCATTTTCCACCTGCATTGTCTCCTTCATCAGTACGCAGCGGAGATACCAAGAAAAGCAAATGGGTGGTGAAGGAAAGGTTTTCACTTTGGCTCAAGTCTCCGAGCACAACACCCGCAAGGACTGCTGGCTACTCATCAGTGGCAAGGTTCTCCCTTTTCCCATTTTTCACCATATGATATGAAATCCAATCATCTTACTTGCTTCTTGGATTATATTCTATGTCTTTATATTATATTTGAAGGCTTTGAGTCACTAAGGATTGGAAATTTGAATTCTTTGCCTGCGAGTTTAATCATACATATATTGACAATTGGGTTCCTTGTTAGAATCATGGATCTTGGCTTCTTTTTTTTCTCTTCTTTTTTGTGTTTTTTAAACAAACCCACCTGAAAGAATCTGTTGTTTTTTTTTACTTTTGGTGAAGAAGCATCTGTTGCTATGCATGTTAAAATTCATGCCCATAATGTAAATCTTGACGAAGTTTCGGTTAATTTCATACCACGAAACTTTGGTTGAGCTGATTATGTTTATGGCTTGCTGATAGTGCAATTGATGACTTATGTTTAGGGGCCCTGATGGATTGGTTCACTATGATCTTTAGATATAAATTCACATGGATGTGTTTCTGTAAAGCATACTACTAAATGGTTGCATTTGCAATTCGGTTGCTGGTGATTCGACCAAGACTCTGTGGAATAGGAATCTGGATATGGGACAACCTGATTTAAAGAAAATATAAAACGTAATTTTTTAAATGCTTATACTATTACGCCAAGTTCTTTAACGTAGACTCTCCAAACATAACAAAGTTAGAATAATGTTAGCACTAAATTGCTTTTCTAAGATGGATTTTACTAATTCCAGTTTCAAAATTATACTTGTTTAGAACTTTCTAGCTGGTAACTGTATTTTGAGACTAACGATGTGCCTAGTAAATCCGTTGGACTTATTTACTTCTCTATGAGGTTTAGAAAGTATGGAAGTACATGGCATAATTGCATAATATAGTCTCCTGTTAAGTACTAACCATGTACGTAAGAGGTAGTGTATTCTAAAATGTGCACTAGACCTTGAAAAATTGAGGGAATAGCCTGTTTTTAAATGCCATCGTTCAATATATGTGGGTTTGATTGAACTTCATGCTTTGGCTTTAAGTCTTTAAGATTGAGGCTTTGATAAGTGTTTATGGTGGCAAAAGGCTTGGTTCACTTGTGAAGGAATTACTGAAAGTATATCGGCAGATGCCTGTTTTCTTAGAAGTGGAAAGCTTGTTCACCATTGTTGGTACTGTTTTTCATTTTTAAATGTTTTGTATTTTTTATCAAAAAAAGAGGTCTGTTTCATCAACAAATGGAAGCACTTCATTTGTGGCTTTTTCTTCCGAAGTTCTTTTTGGAGTCTAATGTACCGAACATCGTGAAGCTTAAATTTTACGCATCTCTTTAAGTAATTCAGGAAGTCTGGGAGTTTGGGGATTTTGAAATGCCTGGAAGAAGTACTATGCTCTCTTCCAATCTATTCAACATCATGAGACTGATGGGCTTAGAGTCCAAAATTATGCTGAAGTAGGTAATAGGGATGACTGTTGGTAGTCATAACCCTTTTGGCAGTTTGATTTGAAAAATTTATTGACATCATGGAGTTGATGCCTACCTTGACCTTTAGAAAGGTCAAGTGCCAATGAAACTCTTTCTCATGGATTTAGAATACTATTTTTTTCCTCGTGTCTTTGTAGTTTACTCCAATAACAGTTTCTATGTTTTTACTGTCACTTTAGTAATTTATTTGGTATTTGTCTAACTACGCTTTAGGATTTGGATAGAAACGTCTCCTTCTCTTGTTCTGCAAATCTATGAGTATATTTTGAAACACTATCTTTGATGTGTTGACATGCTTAGTGATAAGATTCTCTTCTTGTTTTTGTTTTGTTGTTATAAAGATTAAGACACATCCAGTTTAAGGATGCTTAGATAGATACTTGCGAAGGAAGAATTGACTTTGCATATAGCTGTTATAGGCAAAAGAATAATGTTTCTATGGACAGATGTAGGTATGAAGATGGCCAAAATAATTAGCTGCTGTGTGGTCATATAGAATTATGCTTCCTGTCATCGAGTAAAATTAAGCTCATCGAGCTGATTACAGTATAGAATTCTACTTGTTTCCACATATAAGACAATATCTTCTGATCATTTACTCTTTTGTTTAAAGGTGCATTCTAGGAACTAGAGGTGTGCTTGAAGTCTTAGTAGTTTTACACTATCACTAGACATTGAATGACCAAACTAGGATCTAAACTATCAAGGTGTTCGGTATTTCTGTCTTCTTTCTAGCATAAGACAGATAGCGTGCTTGCTTTTCTCCCCCAGTTATATCATCTAAATACCGCCAATTTCTTTTTTTTGATCAGGTTTATGATGTGACCAAGTTCTTGGAGGACCATCCTGGTGGTGATGATGTTTTGATGTCAGCAACAGGTATGATGTTAAATGAAATATCTTTAAGAATTAATTTTTAAATTCATCAAGAATTAGCGAGCAAAATACAAACTTCATTTAACATTTGAGTTAATCATTCAGACACAGAGTCCAACCAAATTGAGCCTTTAGTAAGCTTATTTAGCGGTCACCTTTTGTTGGCCACTTTTCAATGTGTTTCAAGCATCTGAACCATCTATTTTTGCTAGCATTTATTCAGTTATCATCCTTGATTCCCCTTTGGATGCACAGATGATTGTGATCAAATAAATAGACAATCATAGTGCTTCAGTTAACGCTGAATTGTGGTGTTGATAATCAAATAATTAAATCATTCTCTATTTCACCATTTAGTTGATTCTTTACAAGGTTGACACTTGAATGGAGACTTATAAAACAGACTGTTTTTATTGTTGAACCACACTGCAGGGTCGGCCTTATAGTATCCCGCAATAGGAGGAATAGGAGGGATCTGATAAACTATATGTATGATATTTATGCATGTAATATTCTTTAACAAGCCCCTCAACTTTGTTAATCATGTTGACATCACTGTATCAACGGCATGATCAACGGCCTGCAGAGATCTGCAATGTTTGTGATTTTCCCAATTGAAAATCTTCTATGATATGTGTATGCTGTTTCTTGTCTCTTTATGCTTTTCTTTGAATACGAAGAGAACTTCACGTTGCTTTATGTACTTTCCCAGGGAAGGATGCAACGGATGATTTTGAGGACGTGGGTCATAGCGAGAATGCCAGAGGTATGTTGAAGGACTTCTACGTGGGAGAGATTGATGCCCCTACTATCCCCACAAGTACCACATATACTCCGCCGAAGCAGCCTAATTACAATCAGGACAAGACTTCAGAGTTTATCATCAAACTTCTCCAGTTCCTGGTTCCCATTGCAATCTTGGGTTTGGCTTTTGGCATCCGCCTTTACGCCAAGTCATCTTAAGGTTCATTTAAGGTTCTAGATTATGTTATTGCGACATAATTATTAGTCATTTGTGACAAACGAATACTACTCGGTTGGTTTGGGCAATCTAAGACTTGTATCACTGTGTTGTCTTGCATCGGATGATATTTTACTGGTATTGTGTGCTTCGTAATCGTAACTGTTTCACATTTTTCTTTTTCTTTTTTCTTTAAAAAGGAGGACAACTGGTGGCAAACCACGTTTATCCACCTCTTTCGGGCACGGAGAGGCTGTAGAGAATTTCATCCTGCCCGTGACCATAGTCAAGCAAACTCATTAGCTCAGAGCATTGTACCCGGGCCCAAGCCCAAGTAATTCTCACGTGCACCAGGGAAACCCTCTTAAACCCAATACAAGCTCGCCCATTTACACTCGAATATCAATGCCCGTATGTAAAAATCAACTGATAATTATGTGAAGCTTTTGAAGTGGTGAAGAATCAAAAGGATAAGCTAAACTTCCCTTCAAAAATAAAGGGCCTCCAAGTTGCAACCCCACCGTGAAGCTTACAAATAAACAAAGAAATGGTGGACAATCATGAGACTCAAGTCACCTAACTTATAGGTCCCCCATGACCTTAGAATCTTTTTCTTGCAAGAAATCTCTAAATTAAATACCTTATAACTCATTTTGGAAATTTCATGGTGCTTCCTATTCAACCTATTGCGTTATGAGTGGTTTTTTTTATTTGAACAACCGATATTATTTACATTAAGAGGTGGGGAAGTGGGCTAAGCCTCACAATGGGCTAACAATAATATGGTTCAAATTCGACTTTGACAAGAATCGAACATAAGACTTCTCACTTACAAGTGAAGAAAATACATTAGACCGTAATACTAAGCGGCATCATAAATTTAAACCATAAAAGTAAAATGTTAAAATTGAAACTTCACGACTCCTTTTGAAATTATCCCTAAACTATAAGGGTAAAATGTAAATAATCCAATACTCAATGTTGATATCAATGCGGTATAAAACATAATAGTAAACTAATGATAACCTATAAGAAAAGAGTAATTTTACTTTTACCATATTCTTCGTATCATATTTGTACCACCTCTTTAATAGAGATAAGGTCTACCAACACATGTAAGTCTGATCTCTCAAAGTGTTCAACATGTGGTGTGAGGCTAATGTCTTAGTTTCTTACTTGTGGTTGTCCGTCTTAGTAAACCAAGGTAATGAGGTCATCGGGTCCTTAAGTGGTGACCACAACTTAGCCGAGCAGACCTGGATGATGAGCTTATCTGCTCCCGTTGTTCGTCCTCATAAAACCAAAGCAATGAGGTCAGCTCAGTTTGGCAACGATATGTAGGAGTGTGTGCGCGACGAGTCTCTGTTGGTGTTGGTGTATTCAGCTTGAAAATGTACTTACGATGTCACTAGATTTGGACCGTAAAATATTAAATTGGGCGAATTCACATGTTTGCCCTTACGTGAAGCCCAACAGCCACATGTGCTTCACGTTACTCCTTTTGTATTATTCATTCCACGCCATTCCATTTGTGTTATCCACGTGTTAGGTTTGAAAATTCATCACACATGATGAGACGCGTGAGAAGTTGAATTATTCCTTATATTATCAATTAATTTTATATGAAACCTCAACTTTTTTTCAATAAATCAGTGTGATATATGGAGCTAGCTCTTGTTATGGAATATTATTGAATCATGGGTTAACAATCATGTTGCCTGCCAAACTTGAGGGATCAAATCAAATATGTTTTTCCGCCTACTCTCTTCGTCACCATACACACTAAAGTTTTTTTTTCTCCTATGAAATGTGTCCGTTGAAAGGTATTATACAAAAGAAAGAAAAAGAGAGAAGATAATGATAACAACAACACTCCATTAAAGGAAAGATTTTTTAGTGATTCGGAATACTGGTAAGACACCACTTGTTCTTTGATGCATGATTGGAAGAAGCCAATTATAACATGAATAGTATTTATGCAGTGATTGGTATATTTTCAAATTTTTGGTGTTTGTTTCTGAATGAAGATACATATCTTAAAAAGGAATAACGAAACGAGTCAATACTCATTGCTAATAAGTAGGGGTGCAACTCGGGGTAGGTTGGGCGGGTTGGAAGGTCAACCCAATTCTAATCCAACTTTTACAATTCGGGCTTGGATTCAAGTTGGGTTTCATTCGGGTTCATTTGGGCTCGGGTTTAATTGAGTTATGGTTTACTTGGATTGGGTTGGGTTGGGTTGGGTTTGGGTTGCCTAACTTTTTTAAGTTTGATCTTGTAACAACTTAGTTTCCAAAATTTCCTAAAACATTTTTGCCATGTAGCATCAAAGCTAGCTTACTCTAATTTCATAAATCAATCTACTATAAAGCTTTAAGATTTAGATACTACGAATATGAGCTGACTAATCAAAGTCTCTTATTCCCTAAAAGCTTAAGTAATTATAAAGGGTGATTTATTAAAAATATATTAGAAAGGGCGTTGGTTTTTTGACTTGGCACACTTAGATGTAGTATGAGCATTAATTGATATGGGTTACAATCTGGTTAGATTGAGTTTTGGTTAGTTAGGTTAGGTTGGGTTGGGGATGGACGAATGATCAACCTAACTCAACTCAATCAATGAATTGGTTGAAATTGGGCTGGGTTCGGACCGGGTTATAATTAAAAAAAAACGCTTGTTCGGGTTTAAATTCGGGT
>JAOTRO020000016.1:2264835-2276412 GCA_028566515.2 Pyracantha coccinea | reverse complement strand
TTGAGCAATGCTTTGAAGATCTATAATTCATCACGCCTCAGTTTCAGACTGGGCAGTAGGAGCATAGTGGGAGCATACCACGACAATTCACAGCGTTCTATGGGAACATTAACATGCTTATCCCCCCTAACGACGGGAAGACTGTCTCAACAAAGTGACAATCCGCAAAACGTGCGGTAAAGAGATCTCCTGTCAAGGGTTCTAAGTAGTGAACAATTGATGGCGAATCATAACCGACATAGATTCCCATTTTTCTCTGATGACCCATTTAGGTACGCAGTGGCACATAAACTACGCACCCAAACACACGTAAATGCCAGACGTCATGCTCGTATCTAGTAACCAATTGTAACAGTGAATGAGGTTGGGTAGTGGTGGGCCTCAGGCGGACCAACATAGCTGATTGCCATATTGCATAGCCTCAGGCAGATACCGGCAGTTTGGTTCGAGCTATCAATTGAAGGCGCTTTATGAAAGCTTCTGCCAGGGCGTTTTAGGTGTGAACATGAGGTACATGATGTTCGACTTCAATCCCTACTGACATGCAATAATCGTCAAAAGTCTTTGACATAAACGTTCAAGCGTTATCCAATCGAATCAACTTGATCGGATAATCAAGGTGGTGAGCCCTAAGCTTAATAATTTGTGTTAGGAGTTTTGCAATTGCAGTGTTGCGTGTGGACAATAAGCAAACATGTAACTATCATGTCGATGCATTAACCAACACCATAAAGTATCTAAATGGTTTGCATGTTGGTTGGATAGGTCTACAAATATCCCCTTGAATCCTCTGAAGAAACTTAGGAGGGTTGTGAATAATCTTTGTAATTGAGGGTTGAGTATTCAACTTCCCCAACAAACAAGCTTTGCATGGCGGGAATCCAACGTAGAGAGGTAAATGATGCCCATGTGATGATTTGAGGATACGGCGTGACACACCTTAACCCCGATATCCCCACATACTAGGGTAGGCACATGCTGGCCGACACCTGAGGGTGACGAAGCCATTTAAAAACATGCATACAGAAAAAATATTTAATTAGAAAGATATAAACTAATGCAGAATCGTGTTCAGAGCATACAACTAAGCAAGAATAAAGTGAAAGAATTACTATAGAAATGTGCGAACAAAGGAATGAGACTCACATAGAAGAGGCTCGAGGATGCCTAAGTGGGAATGTCCTGACGCCGGGATCATGTGCCTTGATCCTAATTCCTGAAGGGGGCACAAAACCAGAAAATGTGAGTGGACCAGTTATAATAATAATACTAATAATAGGAAAATATTTTATTTCTGAACATAGTAACCCCTGTTTTGAAAACATATATAATACTACGTATAGGTTTTATGAAAACCCTAGCATGCCACGCAAAACCTTCGTAAAACATGTACGTGTAAAACCATGCTCCAAAAATGCTGAAAACGTCGCCCGAAGGCAAATCTATAAATCTCATCAGTGAAGTACTCAACTAGGGGTATCATAGTCACCCAAAGGCCAGTACCTGTCCATCACCTGAAGGTGAAGCTGAATAACCTGTTCATCACCCGAAGGTGAAGCTAAATAACTTGTCCATCACTCAAAGGTGAAGCTGTATAAAATAGCATATATCCACACCGACACTAGCCGCAGCTAATGAAGCTATCCGACATCGCTTTCGGTGGTGAAGCTGGGGATATATAAATATATCATATCTCACTCCTCCATCATATGTGTCCTATGGCCATAGACAATACTCGTGGTGTGCGGATGTGCCGTATGATAACTCACTAGATAAGTACTAAAAACATATTTCAAAATCTCGTATCATAAATCCATGGCAAATCATCTTCACAAATCTACAAAATAAATCATCTTCGTAACTTCATAATATAAGTCATATTTGAGATCAATAGAAATCCATATATGCAAATCCTATAATTCATATTCGTTCGTAAATGTAATCTCAATAAATTCATGAATATTCATTAAAAGCAATTAAACCATGAATTCGATATAAACTATAATTATATAAATCCGGAAAACATAATATAAAATGTATTAAATGCATGAATTATGAAATGCATGCTAGGCTAATATTTTATAAAAATATTAAGTTATGAAAGGGTCCACTCACAGATTTTATTGTTCGAGAACTACTAGAACTAGCAAGGATGACGTCGCTTCCCGTCAACGTGCCTAAACACAATTAGAGACCTTTTAGTAAAACTAGTACTCGCCACTTTGAATTTTCTGGAATTTTTCCAGATTTTTGGTCCAACTTTGGGAGCTCATTCTGAGCTCGATACAAGCCCAAATTGAGTGATTCAAAAGAAAGCCCAAATTGAGTGATTCAAAAGACAAAATGTAGTTAGGAATGTGAAGAAGAGATTCATACCCTTGGATCGCTCGACGGAATATGGGGTTGGTCGGAAAAGTGTCTAGAATATGGCCAAATAGTCATGGTTTTGAATTTTCAGATCCCACATTGCCCAGGGAAGATGATCCTCTAGGCCTTATATGTACATGCCCATCTCTTCCTAGCACGAGGCCCTTTGGGAGCTCACTGGCTTCGGGTTTCATCGGAACTCTGGAGTTAAGCGAGTTCGCGCGAGAGAAATCCCACGATGGGTGACCCACTGGGAAGTTCTCGTGTGAGTTCCCAGAAACAAAACCGTGAAGGCATGGTCGGGGCCCAAAGCGGACAATATCGTGCTACGATGGATTCAAGACCGAGATGTGACACGGCGCATCATGTCACGTCCGGGATGTCCCATACGGTCATGCCAAAGCAGCAAAGTGCTTTGGAACTCAGACACAAGGCTAGCCACATGGTGGGCTTCTATGCCACGAATGGTTGTTATGTACAACCCACTCGAGAGACGTTCCAACTTCTAGTGAATACGCTTCTGGCCATACTCGTAAGAAGTGATACAAAGAAATTCAGACCCATTATCTTCAGTGGTTTCAATATGATATTAATTATCTCGAATATCTCTAAAACTCAACAACATTCTTCCAGAATGTAGAGAATAAAGGGCCTCTTTAATGGTTAAGACAGTACCATTGGATAACATGATACGGGCCTTTCCATATCCTTTAATCAGGTTGGATGAGCCTGAGAGAGTTGTCAGAGGTGCTTTCTTAGGCACGAAGTTAGTAAAATAGTGTCGCTCACGCAATATGGTGTGCGTGGTAGCACTATCAGCCAGACAACTAACTTCCCCACTAGACATACCTTGAAATAAATTGATTGCATTGGTCACATGCATAAATATAATTCCATTCATTCAATTAATCAATTCGAGAAATAATATCCATAAAAAAAATTATCCATAATTCAAAGCAAACTAAAACCAAACAAATTATTCCAAATACTTAGAAAAATTTTCCAAAAATTAAACCATAAACCTAAAAATTGGGGGAATAGGAGGTGTCTGGCCACTCCTAGTGGGTTCAGCCACTAGGGGTAAAAACACCCTAAAAACATGTCTAGAAGAATAAAAACTTATTCGTCCATAGGACCTGATGCCTCTTGAAAATCGGATATCTCCATGGATGTAGTAGCATCTTCGAGATGTTCAGCATTGGCAAAGTTAGACTCAGGACGAGAATAATACTTGGTAATAGCCTCAGGGGTAGCTCTGCATACACGTGACCAATGATCCTTTGATCCACAGCGGTAGCACATGTCCATTTCAGTGGAAGCCAATTGAACAGTAGCTTTTCCCTTGTTCTTGAAGTTTGGAGCCTTAAGGGCAAGGGGTTGGGGCTTCTGGGTCAAATTTCCTCCCTTGGGTGGGCCTTCACTATGTTGACCTTGGGCCTATGGTTGGGCTTGCCGCTAATTTCCATAGCCACGATGACTTTTTCATCATTTATGGTTGCTAGAATTGGTCACATGTGCTTCAGGAGCAGCGTTCGAGCCAGTAGGTCGAGCTTGATGATTTTTCATCAAAATCTGATTCTGCTTTTTAGCAAGAAGTAAAATAAAGACCAAATCTAAAAATTTGGTGAACTTTTGTGCCCTATATTGTTGCTGCAGGATAATATTGGTGGCATGGAAGGTCGAATAGGTCTTCTCCAGGAGATTTGATTCGGTTAAGTCCACTTTATAGAACTTAATTAGTGATTGGATTCTACAAACTTTAGAGTTGTATTCATTCACGGACTTAAAGTCTTGGAAGCGTAGAGGCTGCCAGTCATGTCTTACTTCAAGCAAGTAGATGTCTTTCTGGTGATCGAAATGATGTGCCAGAGCAAGCCAGATGGTGCGTGGATCTTCCTCAGCGAGGTACTCGGTCTGTAGAGCATTATGGATGTGTCTTCGAATGAAGATCTTTCTGAGCAATATGTGGTAATATGTGCAAATTTATGTAGCAATATGTGGTATGTGCAAATTTAAGAAAAAAATATATTTTTCTTAACGAGTCATACGGGTCGAGTCACTTTGTTAAGGACCCGTTAAGATAACATGTGAGACACGACACGACCCGTTAAGATAATATGTGTTACGCGAAAATGACACGAATACGATAGACACAACCCGTTTGCCAGGGCTACTACCAACCCAACGAATGCCCTCCATTCCTCGTCCATGTACCTATTAAAAATCTATTCAATAACCTAACAACCCATCCGGCTCTCTCTCTCTCACTCTCTCACTCTTTCACTCTCTCTCTCACACACACATTATTTACACTACACGGACTCTTTTGTATTTAAGCAACCCTTACCAACGTCATCAAGTTTCACCCTGCATCGTCTGGTATTCACTTTGGCAAATGGGTAGTGGCGGAAAGGTATTCACTTTGGCTCAGGTCTCCGAGCACAACACCCCCAAGGACTGCTGGCTTATCATCAATGGCAAGGTTCTCCCTTTCCCACTCTTGAACATATTATATGAAATCAATCATCTTGCTTGCTTCCTGGATTATATTCTATGTCTTTATTTTTGAAGGCTTTGATCCAGTAAGGATTGGGAATTTGAATCCTTGCATGCGAATTCAACCATACATATGATGAAAATTGACAATTGTGTTCCTTGTTAGAATCGTGGATCTTGGTTTTTTTTTTTTTTGCATTTTTGGGAACTCACCTGAAGAATCTGTTGTTTTTTACTTTGTTCAAGAACAGTCTGTTGTTATGCATGTCAAAAGTCATGCCCGTCAAGTAAATCTCGACATCGTTTCGGTTAATTTCTTACCATGAAACTTTGATTGAGATCATTTCAATCTTTGGTGCTAATTGGTTGAGCTTATGTTTAAGTTTATGGCTTTGTTGATAGGTCCAATATCATCTTTAGATATAAATTCACATGGATGTGTTTCTTTAAAGCAGACTACGAAATGGTTGCATCTGCAATTTGGTTGCTATTGATTCGACTACGGCTGTATGCCATAGGAATCTGGACGCGGACAACCTGATTTAAAGAAAATATAAAAGTTATTTTGTTCCTCTTATCTCTTTGTAGTTTGATTTGAAAAATTTTGGTACTTTGATTTGAAAAATTTATTGACATCATTGATTTTTACAAGGCCAAGTGCCAATCAAACTCTTCCTCATTGATTTAGACTATTTTGTTCCTCTTATCTCTTTGTAGTTTACTCCAATAATAGTATCTATATTTTTACTGTCACTTTAGTAATTTATTTGGTATTTTCTTCCTAAGTTTTAGGATTTGGATACAAATGTCTCCTTCTCTTGTTCTGCAAATCTACGAGTATATGTTTTGAAACACTACATTTGATGTGTAGAGCATGCTTAGTGATGCGATTCTCTTCTAGTGTAGGACTTGCTAAAAAGATTACAAAATAAGAAAAGCACTTTATTATTTTTCAGACCAGCTGATTTTGTTTGTTTGTTTATTTATTTTTGAATCTGATCAGCTGATTTTGTTAAATTATGACATTTCCTGCATTTCTGACTAAAGAGTTAAATCAGAAGAGCACTATGACCATGATTTTCAAACCATCCGATTAGGTGTCCAACATGGATGAATTGTCCCACAAGTCATGACCATCATAGCTGAAATGGTGTATAATATACTAATTACCGTACAGAACTCGTGTATCATAGCATTCTAGATGAAGTGTCCGCCAAATCCAACCATTTCATGCCTAAGCGATGTGGTGTCTAGAGGTACATCCACGACAAAGGTGACAGCTTGCAAGTAAAAAGTAGAAATGCTATAACCTCAAAATATAATCTCCCAAATTAAAAAACTCTAACTAGCTTCTTTACAGTGATGTATTGTAAAAGTTAATTTGTTTAAATTGTTATAAAGATTCCTTAGACACATCCAGTTTACGGATGCTTAGATAGATACATGCAAAGGAATAATTGACTTTGCGTATAGTTGTTATAGGCAGAAGAATAATGTTTCATGGACAGATGTAGGCATGAAGATGGATGAACAAGGCCAAATAATTAGCTGCTGTGTGGTCATACAGAATTATTCTTTCTGTCCTCCAGAAAATTAACTCATTGAGCTGAAAACAGTATAGAATTCTACTTGTTTCCACATCTAAGAAAATATCTTCTGATAATTTCCTCTGTTTAAAGGTGCATTCTAGGAACTAGAGGTGTGCTTGAAGTCTTAATGGTTTTACACTATCATGGGACACCGAACGACCAAACTAGTGTCTAACTATCAAGGTGTTTGGTATTGCTGTCTTATTTCTAGCATAAGACAGTTTGCCTGCTTGCTTTTTTCCCCAATTATATCATCTAAATACTTCCAATTTCTGTTTTTGGATCAGGTTTATGATGTGACCAAGTTCTTGGAGGACCATCCTGGTGGTGATGATGTATTGGTGTCAGCAACAGGTATGATGTTAAATGAAATTTCTTTAAGAATTCATTTTTAAATTTATCAAGAATTAGTGAGCAATATACAAGCTACATTTAACATTTGAGTTAAACGTTCACACAGAGTCCAACCAAATTGAGCCTTTAGTAAGCTTATTTAGGTGTCACCTTCTGTTGCCCACGTTGCAATGTGGTTCAAGGTTCTGAACCATCTATTTTTGTTAACTTTTATTCATTTATCATCCTTGAATCTCCATTGGACGCACATAGACATCTGATTGTGATCAAATAAATAGACCAACATAGTGCTTCAGTTAAAGCTGAATTGTGGTGATGGTCAAATAATTAAATAGTTGAATGGAGACTTAAAAACAGACTTTTTATTGTTGAACCACACTGCAGGGTCGGCCTTACTGGATCCCTCAGTAGGAGGGCTCTGATAAACTGTATATCTGATATTTGTGCATATAATATTCACTGGTTTTGATTAGATGAGCATGATTGGGATGAATTTCATCCACTTTGCAGTCATCGATATTTTATCAAACGACCTGCAGAGATCTGCAATGTTTGTGATTTTCCCAATTGAAAAATCTAGTAGCGTGCATTCTCATATTATATGTGTATGTTGTCTCTGGTCTCTTTATGCTTTTCTTTGAATACAAAGTGAACTTGATGTTGCTATGTATTTTTTCCAGGGAAGGATGCAACTGATGATTTTGAGGACGTGGGTCACAGTGATAATGCCAGAGATATGTTGAAGGACTTCTACGTGGGAGAGATTGATGCCTCTACTATCCCCAAAAGTACCACATACACTCCGCCGAAGCAGCCTCATTACAACCAGGACAAGACTTCAGAATTCATCGTCAAACTTCTCCAGTTCCTGGTTCCCATTGCAATCTTGGGTTTGGCTTTTGGCGTCCGCCTTTACACCAAGTCATCATAAGATTCTAGATTATGTTATTGTGACAGAATTGTTGGTCGTATATTATTGTGACGAGTAGTGAATACTACTCGCTTGGTGTGGGCAATCTAAACGATTGTTGTCTTGCATCGGATCGGATGATATGTTACCGGTATTGTGTGCTTGTCTTATCCGCTCCCGCCTCCCGGACTGGAGTAATTTAATCCTATGCAGATGTTTTTCACCCCTTTATCTTTTATTTTCTTCTTGGGAGTCCGGCATGCCGAGTTTCTTTTCCTTTTGACTTCTGAAGCAAGATGGTTACTGAAGTATGGAAACAAGAAAGACCATTGAACTTGTTGTGTGGGCAAGTGGATTGAATCAAATATCTAGTTGAACGCCATTAACCGTGTGCTGAAAACTGAGAAGAGATCATAACTCAGAGATGACAGATGACAGTTGTTGAATCAAGCACAGGTATTGTCGTCGGACGAGTCCAAAATCTGTTCGACTTAAAACACCATACAGTATCAAAACAAAGACCATCGATTCGATTTATGAAGTTTATGTTTTATACAAGTGGGCGAACGGGCCCTAAATTCGCGGGTTGAGGCGGGTTCATGCGGTTTGGACCGATTATGGAGCGGGTCCAAAAATTCTTAAGACAAAATGGGACGGGACGGGTTCACAAAATTAGCCGGGCGGTGGGGGTCAAAAAATCTACGGAAACGAGGCCCTGGCCTGGACCGTTTCCACGATGCAGGTTCAGCCTTGTTCGGAACCTGTTTGTCTTATGGGCTAGGTTACTAATTGATGGGCTGAGGTCATCTTGAGGATCGGCCTATCAGCTCAAAAGCTTCTATTACTTCTTTTGCGTTTTTTAAGGTGCAAACCGCATTTTGCAAATTTTAGGTGCGGACGGAACGTGGTCCGATGGTTCAAATCTGAACGGCTGCAAAACAATATATTAAAATGGCTTACTATGAAACCGGGTCATCAATGGCCAGTCACTAAATTAAAATGGTACCCGGCAAAATTTCAAAATTTTGGGGATTTAAACGCTTCCCTCCCCGAAATCAACAATAACCTGCTTAACTTTGTCTTGTCATCCCAAAACTCTATTCAACTCCCACGTTTTCTCAAGCATCCTTGCCATCGAAAACATCATTCCCATTCGAAAACTTGTTTCCCACTCCAAACCCATTGGTAGTTGTGTTGTGCTTGTCTTCTCCGGCCTCATTGCAATTCCAAACAGTATTTAAGAAAATCAAGGGACTTTGGTTGAAGGCTGTGCAGTCGGTCCTACATAAATGACATGTTTTTTCGCTTCATTCGAGCTAGGTTCAGCGTTCTTGCACCACCACCGACGTCATATTTGATTCCCCCATTCAATTTCAAATTTGGTGAGTTTTGAAAATGGAACTCTAGAATTTAATCTTGTTATTTGCTGTTAATTATGATAAATTAAATTAGTGGTAAGGTTTAATTATGCATGTTCGTTGATATAATTAGTTGAAATTGGTAGATATATGTGACTTTTTTGGGGAAATTTGGGTGCGTTGTGAAGTTATAGAGCTATGTTGACGGGTTGTGTAGAGGATAGGTCCTTAACTGTTGTTTTGGTAAAGCTGTAGTTTTGAGTTGGGATTGATTTTTGTTTCTGAAATATTGTTAATTTTATGATAGGAGTTGATATTGATTAATTAATGATGCTCTACTGGCAGTAGATGTATAGCTATGAAACATTATTGGACTACGAATGGCTTGGTCCCATTTACAGTAAGTTAGTAGCCTAATCTAAGGGTTAATGCAGCCATGAAATAAAAGGAGAAGTTATTGCGCTTTTGAACTATTGGTTTTTTTTTCTTTTCTTCATGTCTCAGAAGCAAGTCATGATAGTGGGACAAGTTTTTTTTTATGTCATTTGTCAATCATGAACGTATCTCGAGATCGGGGCGTGACAAAAGCCCGCTTCCCAAACCAAAGCTTAGATCTAAGAATGTTCAACAAGATCAATCCACCAAGAACCACATCCACACATGCTAAGAAAGTCACCAAACGTAACAAATGGAGGGGAAGGCAAAGAGGGTCGGTAAAACACTCTTGTTCCAAGTGAATAGTTCCACACTTCACCCAATATTTTCAGCATGCCAATTCGACAATGAGATGTGAATATAGGGCCTTGTGTCAAGATCGAGTCCAACACTTTGAGATCTATCATGATTATGGGTTGGAAAAGAGGAGCGGAAGCAACAGAGATGAAGCAAAAGAAAGGCTAAAGGAGAGGGAGAAACGAAAAGAATGTATTTAGAATTTTGAGTCTTTGATATCAAAGTTAGAATTCTGAATATGATGTATTTAGGAGTTTATGGGTAGCAAATGGCTTCGCATTTTAGTGGGATGAGAGTGGTATTTATAGGAGGGTGGCCGGCCCTTTGGGTGGAGAGTGGCCGACCTTATATGGTGGTTATTGGAGAATAATTGCAAGATATAATGAGATATAATATCTTGCAATTAACATAGCAATTATTTCTAATTTAAATAGGAAGTTTTGGGAGTTACCTTTTGAACAAAATCAATAAGGGATTGATGAGGAGTGATAAGAGGAATTTGAATAAATACCATATTGATCCTTGACTCTTCCTTGATTGAGTTGTTATTGTCTGTTGTATGCGCTTGGGAATCTCAGTATGCCTTGAGCGTAATCTAGTCTTTTTTACCAAAAAGACCACGTGTCACCTCCATGAATTTTTGGATTGTTTTTTGTTCCACAAATGCCCCCACACCTACTGGGTTGCTCACATGAAAGGGTAGTAGGTGTAGAGATCTCTAACTGCTTAGGGAAACATAAGATAGTTTCCTAATTTGATGCAGATTCCCACTTTGACTTGGAATTAGATTTCTCTAGGAAAGGGAAATAAATCACCACTAAACCCTACCTTAAGTAGGGGATTACATTAACTTTGGAGGGTAATTATTTATCCCTACAAGAAAGAGAAAGCTAGAGGATATTTGTTTCCCCTCCCCTAGTGACACAACCCGACCTAAATCGAGGCGTGCTGGCCGTCACGTGAGCGTGACATAACCATGCACAGTGTGGAAGCAATATAATATCAGGAATCATGAATAAATAAAATCCGAGCTCAAATGATGCTCAAATGCAAAAATGCAAGAGCAGAATAACAGGTCATACAATTCAGAGCTAGGATAGTCTAGGTGCAGTCAAAGCATAAAGAGTGTTGAATTAAACCACAACAAATTAAACCTTACAAGGGTGATGTACTGTCAGAACGTCCCCTAAGTCCTCATGAGCCGCCAACAAACGCTACCTAATACCTGGAGGGGCGAAAAACGGGAAATTGAGTGGGTTAGAAACAAAGTTTTTCAAAACCTTTTCTTTATCAAAAGTTCTAACCCCTCGCCGTAAAACTTGTATAAATATTCCCAGAAAATAGCATATACATATACTATATCACAACTGAAATCATCAACATCAATTATACGAAAACATTTCATGAATATGCCATGCTATGCAATTCTCATAGTCAGGTAAATAATCAAATAATAATAGATGCATATATCTCAATCTTTGATCTCTGTATATCATAACCTCCTTGGCCGTATTCTAGCTCATATATCATCACTAGCCGAACCCACCTCATGTGGTCTATACGGCAATATACCATGCACATATGTCGAACCCACCTATAGTGGTCTATACGACAAGACTGGGTGTATAATAGTATGCTCCAGTGCTATAATCACCGTGAAGACTGTGCGAAAGATCGCGGGTCACCTACGAGTTGAACCCACTGAAAGTGGTCTATACGACAGGACTGTGCACCTAACTTGGATCCAAGATGAGCATGTGGTGCGGGAGGT
>JAOTRO020000016.1:2247450-2262431 GCA_028566515.2 Pyracantha coccinea | reverse complement strand
GCGGCCAGCACCACCACCATAGGGGGCGTTGGGGGTGTGCAAAAGGTACAATGGCACAGGGCCTCGAACTTCTAAGGGGCCCCATAATTTTTAATATCCTATATATTACATATAGTATAAAATTTCTAATAAAAAAGTTGTTGACTAAAAAGAAATCATCATCATATGATTTTATCTATATTATAATTGATTAAGGAAATTATTCTTGGCACTCCAAAAATCTCATTTGGTACTCCTCGCAAATGAATTTTTCTTTCTAAATATAGAAATTTTGGAATGCCAATAACAATTTCCTTGATTAAGTGGAGTTTTATACTTAATATATTAATTTCCAGCTTTCTCTAGCAATCAAAAACTTGTGCATTACTGTCTTCCATAACACAAGCATATTTTCGTATCTCTTTCAGCTGTGGTCCATTTTTTCATGAATGAACCCTAAATCACATTTCATGGCAATTGAATGAACCCCAAAATGTCAGAGATGGTTCTGAGGACCACCACCACCACCACCACCTTTTATGACCTCCTCACGACCGCCACCGCCAATAATAAAAATTGAAAAATAGCAATTTTGATTAATAAATTAGTCATTTAAAAAGTCCCCGACAATCCTCAAGCCATCAAACGGCTATATACAAATAATACGCCCCAACTCTCACGTTTTTTGGTTCCTTCGCTTTTGGCCACTAGCTGCTACTCCACCAGGTTTTCGAGCTCAGGGGGAGGACGGGAAAGTTTTCGTCTAGTTAAAGCTAATCCACCTCTTGAATCGCATAAAGAGATTCCTATCGGTCAAAGAAATGAGAATCCTTAGTTTGGTTGGCAGTCTCCTCGAGGAGCGAAATTTTTTATTTATTAAATTTAATCAATGAATTGGTTGTAAAATACACATCAAATTTAAATTTTACAAGACTTTATTTTGGAAATGTCATTATGGTTATGGTTTTCTTCCATCAGACATCCACAATTCTACATGTTTACAGAAGTAACAAAATCTTACAGTAAGTAAATCGAAATCAGCGACAAATGAACCAATTAATAATAAAACGAAAACTCGTTACAACAAATGATTAGGCAAACAAAAACACTGCCTAAAATGATGCAACCAAATTAGTGGAAGAACACCCCAATTACCATAACATACATTTTACTCTATCCTCACAAATACACACACAATACATATTAATCACACTACACAACGCCATCGTACTCACATTTGCAAATCCTCGAGTCAGCAGTCGTTTTCTACACTCTATCCTCTGGTCCGGCAAGCATGATCTGCATCCAAAAAACATCGTAACTGGAAAGAAAACTAAAAGCAGCATGCCGGGATATATCTAAAGGCACGGTATGACAGAATATGCAACACGAGTACAATGATACGTACATTGCAATCAAGAGCATATTTCCTGGCAAGTATAATGGCTGCATTTCTTTCCCTCTCTGTTTCAAATGTCAGTACAAATGAGAGGCCCTTCCTAGCTTGCCAGAACAATGCCTTCGCCGCATTAGTAATATCACCTCTAACGCCACATAGCTATATAACAGGAAATATTAAAGTGTAAGAATGGCCTATTTTGGGGCACCATAATAATTAACTCTGTTTTCCAAGAAATAATAGTATCGGGATTCAAAAGAATAGCTCAAGGACTCGGGTCAAAAAGGCAATAACTATTTCTTATAATTTGGAAGGGAGGTAAATGCTTCATAGGTTAGAGGGGCATAAAAGCACAAGGGAATCAGAATTTTGTTTTGTGTATACAAGATGCTATACGAGGAACAATTCTGCAGAACTAGTATGCCTCTTCTTCGCTAATAGGAGGGATTTATCCAAGAAAGATAATGCTGGAATGGCTAACAATCCAGAAAGGAACCCATAACGGAATAATTACAGCCTAAAAACAAATTTTGTTTTGGGAAAGAAAAAATAAATAAATGCCCTTATTCCAACACCAACACCAAATTATTGATTACTCCCAAGAAAAAAAATGCTAGGACCGCTTCTTTAAATAAGACGATGTTTTTATCTTTCATTAGGCTAATCTTCCCTTTTTTGGTTGCTTTGTGATAAATGAAAAGAAGGTTAAGGTTCCCTGTATCAGATTATGTTTAATTAGAACATAGATTCGAGTAGCTGCCAATGACCTTACCTGCATTGAAGAGGAATAGTTTTCTCTCGACTTTGTAATCCATCCTCTACTGAGCTTCATCCTCATCTTCCCAACATGGAATGCATGAACAGAATGCGATGTATGGTCTTGTCCATTCATTTTTGAAATAACTACCTACAAAACATCCAACATTAAACTAAGAACTAAAGGTATTTCTGCAGACCCATGTCCAGTTAAAATACTGCATGTTTCATTTCTTTGTATTGTTTAAAATCAGTCGCGGTGAGAATAAAAGGTCAGCTACAACTATAGAGTTGAAAGTCTATTCACAATTATTATAGTATGATCTTGGTTTTTCTTGAGGAGGCATACTGATTCGAGTATTATAGTCAATGCTTAATGACTCTCCGAAGCAACAAGAATCATTAAGCAGATAAATTTGGAAGAAGGTGATAATCAAGCAATTTATTGCAACACATAAAAATCATCAAGCGCGTAAATTTGGGAGTTACAACAAAGAAGTAGGATCTTACATTAAATTCAGTGTTAGATTTTCGCAAAAGTGTGTCTATATAGCCTCCGATTCCTGCAGCTGTTAAAACTCAACTTAATCAAAATTTTGTTCTCTCCTCTACGATCAATCTAAGATAAACCATGGATAATACACTATAAAGAGGAACATAACTATGGAAATTTACTTTGATTACATGAAAGAAAAAATAAATAACACATCTAAAAGTTATATCAGCGGTAAGAAAGAAAATCATGGAGCATTTTATGGAAATACGAACCAGGATCAATAGGACCAGCAGTCATCACTATAACTCTTTGGTCATTGGAAATAATGTCTGCTTGTAGGATTCGTCCAACATCAAAGGGTTCTGGGGCATAAATAGACTTGTTGGCACCTGATGAGGTAGAAATTTCACCCGTATAAACATACGTAAAGGATTTTGAGGACAAATTGATGATATAAAAGCCAATGTAGTAAGAAATGATAAAATAGGATTCATATAAAGCACTTGATCAAATCCTTAAATTACACTGCACGTCTTGTTGTCACAAGCCATACCTGTGATATTGGAATTGTCAGACTAAAATATCAGTTCATGTACTGATCTTAGTATGTATGCGTGCATGCACATACTTAGGCAGATGATAGTACATATTGAGCGTCGGGATCATGACATCAAAAGATATGCATAACAATATTTGGTGGAAGGAAAAAAATCAATTATGATCTATATAATGAAAAAATAATGGTAAAACACAACTAATAAACCAAATGCATGCTATAGCTAAAGAAAGTTGAGGTTCCACCATAAAACCAATTGGCAATATGGGGAGTAGCCCAATTCACTTATAAGCCCATGAAAGGTCTCATTCTCAACAATAGCTACGACTTTGCACGTCAGATCAGACAGAACTCCAGAAAACAATGATCACTGCGCATGCAGGTCACCCAAAAATAAATATATCAAAGGGTAATGATTCAACAGGCTGCCACATTTGCTCATTCCTCTTCAGTTAGGTTTTATATGTGGTTTCATTCTATGGCTTTGATCTTTGTTCGGCCCTTGTTCTTTTATATTTTGTTTGTTTGGCGAATCTTTTGTTTGTTTTTTGCTTCTTGATAATATGTTTTTATTTATTTTTAATAAATTTTACATGCGGCTAACTTGTATATATGACTCAAATACCTATAATAGTTTAAAAAAGAAACCATGTTTTTGGTGAACCAACCAACCAACACCAAAACGTCTAGCAAGGAAGTTACAATCTTTTATCAACAAGTGAACTTACAACAGCATAAGCATGTACAAATGAAAGCTGTTTAAGTTTCAATAATTGAGTGTGTGATACATCATAATAGTGGGAGTTGCGCATCCCCTTTCGATTTACAATTCCGAGAGAGCCTCAAGCAAAGGTTTAAGTGAAAAGTGAACAAGAAAAACACATTGCGGAAGGTAAATATGTGAACTGGACATGGTGCATGTGTGCCGAATCAGTGACAATAATTACCCATTTTCCTGTTAGACTATCATTATACCCCCAAAGTGCTGTTAGGAAATGGACCAACAGTGTATATCAAACTGATACCCCTCCCCTCCCGTGCAGTGTCATCGGAAGAAAGACAACGACGTGTGCAACATTGTCCTGCTCTGTTGACCCAGGACCTCCCACAATTAAAGCTCTAATAGACATATACCATGTTAGATCACCATTGTACCCCAAAGGTTTATACTACAAGGGAATGGGCAAACAATGTATATATAAGGCAAAGAGGTATATCATTTCACTGAATCAAACAATATAGATGGAATTTGATGACATTGATTGAATGAATACCTGAAATAGCTTCATTCCTGCTACCATCCGATGAAACGCGGTACCATTGAATTGCACAGTTTGAAAGTTGTGGAGCATTTTCTGAGACAGGTTGGATTCGCAGATATGCACCTAGAGTTTCTGAACCATCTATACGATATAAACTAGATTTGTTTTCCTCCGCTCTCTTGTTCATTGCCAGCTGGAAATCAGGAGGGCAAGGAGTTATAAATTCTCTCTTTCTGGAAGTTATATTAACAACAGAAAGACTGTCCCAAGGAAAATGAATCTCAAGTACAAAAAACAGATGAAAAGTTCAGCAATAAAACCCTTGATCTCAAAAGTAATGACAAAACGAAAATAACTACTTGGAGATTTTTTTTTCCCCCGCCATTCTTTCAAATATCCAAAGCTCAAGACAAATCCTAGATTTAGATAAATCTCCTACAAGGCTCATGAAGAGCAAAAGTTTACAGAAGCAGCTTGACTTCCATTGAATTTCTTGAAGGGTTCTTGCGATTTATACATCAAGCTCAAACAGCAATTAGGGTCACCCATTATGTGCAGGCAGCATAACGTTGGAATCTCTAAGAGGCAAGATTCAATACCTATTTACGGATTTCAATTTGGAGTTTTTTATGATCAATTTAGTGAAGGTAGTTCAGGCTGTGTACTGTTATGCCAAACATCGGTCTTCCAACTTGAATTGCATGTGTTTTTTTAAGAGCCTTTTGTCTTTTACCAAAGTGTCTTAGTATTTGTTCTTACTTAATATTGTCTTGGGAGTCAAAGGTCATCTTTGCTTCGAAAAAACACTTATGAATGAATTTCAGTGTGTGGTGAGTTCCTTTAACTCTGTATCCCTTGATAAATTTGAGTGCTAATTTTCTTTATCCCTAGTGAGCTTCTAGGGTGATGAGTTTTGTGTTTGTTGTTTCCTCTACAGATTTGCTGCTGTAGTACAGAGTTGGGCGGCAGAATACAGATAGCTTAGTCAAAGAAAAAACACATAAAACTCTCCAAAGTTTGGTTTCGCACGAAATAACTCCTTTCTCAGGAAAGGGGAAACTTTAAATAAAACTAGGAAACTAATAATAAAACCGTGCTCCAAAATTTTAACTGAGTCCTAAAAGGATTTGGATTGTCTTCTTTCTCTTTTTAACTCTTCCAGCAATAAACCCAAAAAAACTTGATATCCTCATCAGTATGTTATTTTCAGCACAAAATAGTGTGTCATTCAAGTTTCCTAAGATATAACTTTTAGAAATTTATTGAAACAAGGAACAAATAAACATGTCGTGCACACAAGAGCATTTGATTCATGGAGAAATAAAACTTATTTTAATTTAACTTCAAGAGAGGAAAGGTAAATTTGAATACAATTTACTTACCTCTTTCTGAAGCTTCACTGAAACTATGCATTTCTCTCGTATCTGAGTTCGTAGTGCACGAAGCTCATGCTCCATGTCCATTACCTAAATGTGAAAGCTACCAAGAGTCAATGGCTACATATTAATCCAATAATCCAACTGCTGACATGACAAGAATAACATCACCTATCTTCATTAAAAATAGAATCGAAAGTTGAAAAGTGAACTCGTACTATAGATGTTATAGAATGAATTAAAACTCCATCAATGGCACATAACATTACAAATACAATTCACTTGAAATAATCAAATGTGCCAATTGAAAATTAAAAGTTAATACTATTGATGTTGCGATGCACACTGTTTAGTGAAGAGACATGTCAACCAGTTTAAATGGAGGAGAAAGAGAGTTCAAATAATTAGTACAATATAGAAAAATTGTAACATAATTTGATGATGAATTGTATTTTGAGCAGAACCTGAAGGAAATTTTAGTGGATGAGTTTGTCTTGCCTAATACTCCAAACATAAAGACATTTAGAAATTAACAAGATATGACTGAATAGAGAAACGCATCATAGACTTCAAACATGACATAATTATCCAGACTCTCATTCTCTGACAAATCAAAGGGGCGCTCCACATTCCATGATACCGAAAATTATTTTAAAAAAAGAAGATTCTGTATGAAAGTTTCAACTTCAAAATCGTTGAATGAACTTCTTTTTGGTTTTTATTTTGTATTATATATTCCGTATCACAAAGATAGATTTTGGGCAATTAAATAAATAATCATTTGATAGAGACCCCAAGTAAGGGTTTTCACACTCTACAAAGTCATTAGAAAACTGTAAAACATGTATTAATAGATATCCAAGTTGAGAAAAACACAGAACCTTGCTTGGCTGATGCATTAACTTAATTCTCCTAGCTTCCTGAACCACCTCAACTAGTTCCTCCACATCCTAACATTAAAGAACCAAGAACATAAGTTACTTCCATGAACAATTTAAAAGATAAAGAAATTGATTATTACGGTTCCATGATGAAACTCGCCATATGTATTCCAATCACTATGAGAAATCTAATGATAATATAATTATACAACAATAGAATACTGAAAAGATGCATCACATGGTGAACTAGATAACAGGTGCAGTGATTGAAGATGACCGTTTTGACTTGCTGATCAGAGATGAAACTAATTTAATTTCATCTAGCTCTATAAGTTTTATGAGTGGTTAAATTCTGGGTCCCCAACACTTCAAATTCTGGCTCCATCCCTGAAAGCAGGGGTGCCTCAACGGTGGGTTGGGTTTGTTCTCTAACCTTGCATGGAAGGGGAGAAATGGGCAACCCCAAGCCTAAAGTTGAGGCTGAGTGCTAGCAATGTCCCACGTAGCATGGGTACCTTGGGATGTGAGGTCTGTAAACATAATATTTACTTGTAAACCGATTCTTCATAAAGGTTTCTATGCATGGGAAGCTTAAGATGCATCTCACTGATTCTCGCCCCAATCTTAGTCGTTCATATGATATAACAGCTAAACTGCTAGTCCTCGAGCGAAGTCCTCATTAGAGTGTGGTATATGTGTGTGTTTGCCTGTGCTTGTCTACCTAATTATAACCCCACTAAGCACCTTATTTGATCAAACAGCTAAGATGCAAGCACTCAAGTGAAGTTGAGCATGTACATATCCCACAACATATGTTACAGATCTACAAAAGAATGATGATTCAATATAAGAGAATCTAAGAATCCTGTGCTGCAAAAGCGAGAAAGTTCTTCGTTACTGTCCTCTCAGTCTCAAAAATGAAGTGGGACTGATCAAGTTAACATTTCACTCATAATTCTTCTCAAGCCAACTATCCTTGCAAAGCTTGACCATCATGTAAGAGGTAACAATTCTTTCCGGAAGAACATAAAAGACTATGGTAAGAGAATTCACAGGAACCTGTTTTTTAGAAGCTTCGAAAGTTATGTCTTGCTCTTCAAGAGCCTCTCCAATTCTCTGTACTACTGCCCTCGCACTTTCAATTTCAGCACAAGCAAAAGATTTCTCTTGGTTAACCAACTTTTTAGCATCTTCAGATGCCTGCACATAATGCAAATAAAATAAGAATCAATTTTGTTCGTGCAAGATAACAAACTATACATAAGCTGCATCAGCAAGAAATATACCCCCGACCAAAAATCAGAAACGTGCAGAAGGTGAATGGTTAATGAATCTGGCTAAGTAATTATTTAGCTTACCCAAAGAAGCAAATGCTAATTAGATACCATTTTGTGGAGGCAATAAAATAACAATCCGTGAAAAGGAGTACCATCGGTGGTTATTTTTTAAATAGAGGAAAAATATCCAAGCATGTGGCCTCAATATAGACCTCATTTGGTATAATCAGTTCTTCAGAAATCAGATATCATCATCTTGTTTAGTGGCTATGATTCTCTAATATTTAGGCATTTTTTTCCAGAATTTTCTCAAGGCTCTAGCGTTGTTTCAACTCTTATTAATCCGGGTTTTACTAATTTCCATTTTACATCAATTCGTACCATAGTCATATGTTACTTGTGGATGATTTGTTCTTGATTGATAGTGGATGTCAACTGGGATTTCCTGGTCCATCTCAACCTGCATCAGTCTTATCTTTATTCGTCTGAGCTTACCCTATACTAAGTACATAGTTGCATCTGCATGTCTGATTGTTGAATTTTAAGATGTAAAATTCAAACGCAAATTCGTGATGATGCTTCTGTTATCTGGAGTTGTTAAAAAGAATCCTTATATACAGTATTTCCCCGAAAAGCCACATTCAAATCTAAAAAGGAATAACAACCTGTTTGAGAAAACTAGCCAGCTTTTTGACTTCAAACTTCTCCTGAATCAGTTCTCCTTCCTTTTGAGTCAACTTAACAGCTAAAGCTTCCACCTGCATGAAAGGATAGAGTTGGAGATATATTGGACATATTTGCATACACAATAAGAGGGCTTTTGAATTGATTCATACATTTAAATAATAAATAATATGAAAAGGTAACATGATAACAAAGAGGGCGGAATCACAAATAATTGCAGTGTTGCAAAATGTAAGATATCCAAGAAAAATTAATGTAAAATGCCCTGGAAAGGCAGTGTTGCTAAATGTAATAATAAATAATATGAAAAGGTAACATGATAACAAAGAGGGCGGAATCACGAATAATTGCAGTATCGCAAAATGTAAGATATCCATGAAAAATTAATGTAAAATGCCCTGGAAAGGCAGTGTCTCCTTCAGGAATTATTGATAAATATTAACAGTCCACATAAGCAATTTTAATTTTGATATTCAGTATGTACCATTACTCGATTAGGCATAATTTCATTGGTCAAATTTCTTTTTCGTTTAGGGGTTGGCATGGTTTTTAAGTTTTAGTACCCCTGCCATTCTGGTAAACAATAACATACACTTTAAAATCAGATCTTTTAATATCTAACCCACAAACACAGTACTAATGAAAATCATGTGGTTCTGAGGGATTACACAATGTATTTTAAGATGCCTTAATAACAAAGCCCTGAACAAGGATCTTGTCATACATTTTTTACGATTTCTGTGGGATACTTCTGCACTTGGTAAAATAATATTTACTACCAAGTAGGTTAAGTATTCGCGTGGATCCTTACTGCCCATATTGTCATCCATGTGTTCTGAGATTTGAATAACGAAGTACTGTATAACCTGGGCATTAAAAAACAAGTCGACAATGCACGCATCCAGGTCCACCCATAAGTATTTTAGGCGTAAAATCATAATACCATTCATCACTTAATCCCCGTACGGAATTCTATGTGTTCCGCATACATTAAGACCCCAATTACTTAATATAAAGTGATTGTCAAGGACGATAGCCAAGAAATAATTTTTGTTGCAGTTGAACAACATGGTTTATGTAATTATCAGAAGGATATTTCAGATCAAAAAGGGCATAAGAACGGCAATTGCAAATGAGACGTGGTCTAGGCTCAGGGAAATATTACATTGAATGCTAGATTGAGCTGTTCAGACTCCAGAGGACAGAAAAACTACATGATCTATGGATCATTTTTCACGAATGTGTTTTTCTGATAGTGCTTTTAGAGAAAAACATTAACATTTCTAAGGATCATTTTTCATATTTTAGGAATGAAAAACCTGTGACTAGACTATAATATTTTAGGATCTTCATTCCATATATAAACTACTTTTCCTAGTTAAAGTGATGCTACATATGAGCCTAACTATTTATTTGAGCTGAGAAATTCAATCAAAAACTGAAACTAAAGAGGAGATAGCCGTAGAAAACTAACCATAGAAATAGCTTTCTCCACATCCTCCTTATTTCGTCCTGCCAAGCGCCCTCTCAAATGTTCCAATGCATCTCTAAGCTTCTTCAAAAGAACATGTCCCTCCAAAGAAGCCACTTCTCTAAGCTTTGCCTGAATTCCCAAAAGAGTGCCATTCATTCGTTATGTACTCTCCTGAGTGTTAAGGCTCTTACTAGAAAAGAAGTAATAAGATAACAAAGTCTTGTAAATAACATAAATGAAAGAGTTGGAAACCTCTTCAGATAATTTAGCAGCAGCAACCAAGTTCTTGTCAAATTTACTGGCAAGGTCACGAACTGAAAGACGTTTATGCTGTTCTGACAAATGGGTAGTTTCCTGTTCAACTACCTCTTTCACAGTCGGACCGTCACTATTCTCCTTGGGCTCTTCCAGTATCTGATTATCAGGTCCTAATTTATACTTAGGAAAACCATCAGAGATGAAGCTCACATCAGCTGAAACTGACAGAACTCCCTCAGTTGGGATCTCCTCTTCAAATGCAGGACTTATCTTTGTCATTGGTTCAGATTTGAATCTCTGCTGAAGCAAAAACAAGACTGATCAAGCATTAGACAGTTATCCCATTGTTTTCCAGAACCAGTTCACAAAAAGGTCAATACAACAACAACAACGCCTTATCCCACTAAGTGGGGTCAACTACATGAATCCTAAAACGCCACTGCACTTGGATTTGTGCCATGTCTTTCTTCCCCAATAAGGTCAACACTAAAAAACCACACAGATCACTCTGAATTCTGAAGAAGCAACTACTTTTTCCTTTTTCTTAATCTGTTTACTGTAAATCAAACCACACAGATCACTCTGAATGTTATGAGAAGGAAACAAACTGAAAACTCTGAGACGACAAGGAATTTTTACCTAGCATTTATCTCAGATACACCTGATCTTCTTAGTTATTCACTAACTAGAAGTAAAAATAAAAAGCAAAAAATATAAATTAAATCCTCAAATGAGTAGGACATGGACTAGCATCTGAAACGACAAAACCCAGAATCATTTGATCCTTCCCAGTACCACCAACTTGTAATTTCTACTAGATAAATCCCAAACAAGAAAATTAAAGAGAAACATTTAAAATAAAAAAATAATGCTAATTAAATTTTGTAACAATCCCTCCCATATATAATAAAGCTCAGTCCAGAAATGGGATCAGAAACTCCAGAACAAACAAGTGGCCATTTACCGCGGTGATGAAAAGGAGTTAAGACTTGCAAGACGGAGTGGGTTTGGCTAATTTAACATCTAACCTTACAAAATCTACGAAAAAAGAAAAAAAAAATCCAGAACAAGTAAAAAACAAAGCCACGATATATAACCGATGACAATGATACATTTACATTCCCTCCCGCCTAATTAAATTAATTAGCAGAAACTTCTTGAAAGACTGAATCAGCCCAGAAAAACAACAGAAAACAAGGAAAATAAAGTAAATAAATGCAGAGACTAATTAATTAATTAAAAAGGAGTAAATTAAAAGTACTTACAGATGATAATAAGATCAAAAAACAAAGAAATATGCAAATGTTGTGCCTGTGATGCTCGACTTTTTAACTTCCCTATGCTTTGTGTAATGTAGTAATGTGTGGGAGGAGCGGAGGGGAGACGAACAGAAGCGAGCGACCGATCGAGAAACAACAACAACAGCAGCAGCAGCAGCAAAAAGAAGATGAAGAAGAAGAATCTAACAAGTGATCATCATCATGTGCTTTACTTTTGAAAAAGGAAAAACTGGAAAAGAAAAGAAACGAAAAGCAAAGCTTTGCTATGTTTACTGACAGCTTGTCTGTCTCTTTAACTCTCTCTCCTCACTCCAACATGCCAAGCATGACACGTAGTTTTCAGAGGAATACTGGGAGACTAAATAATAAATTAAATAATATGTTACTAATGATAAAGAAGCACGTTAATTGGTACTTAATTAATAATCTAATCATTTACAACTATATTATTTAGTTTAGAAATTTGGTTTAAAAAAAATTAATTTCTATAGCATTAATCTTATATATGATGTCTCATGTTAATAATATAAAATTTGTTACTTTTTTTATTGATAATGTTAGGGACTAATTGTATATACTACTGTTCTAAAAAACTTAACCTATCGCCTTCTAGGCTCCTTAGGCGCTAGACGATTGGTCACTGTCTCGATTAATCACTAGTTGTTTTGAAAATAAGAAAGAGTGTCTAGATCTGCTTAGGTATTCGCCTAACCAGTTCATAAGTTGTGACTCTCACTTAGACAGAAAATAGATAACTTTCATTTTGCATTTTATTTTTTTCAATAAATTGTAAGAAACTTGCTGAATACTATGTTTTCATTATGTTCTAATACTTTATAATATATATGTCATTATATCTTGCAGTTTATGTATCCTAGTGAAATTGTGTATTTTCTAAATATAAGCAGATACTTATTTATACAATATATAAATTTAGTTAAATCAACATAGATGCTAGCTAGATTAAATTTTGTAAACTAGATAGCATGAAGGTTGATAATTGGATTATTACTTAAATATTAATTGACGTGCTTATGAGTGGCACATCATTTAATTTATAAATTTAATTCACTTAACATTACTTTTTTTTTATCACATATTTTTATTTTATTAACACAGAATGTAATAAAAAAAGTGAAATCCTACCAGAAAAGTTGTTGTCTAACAGAGGGCAACAACTACCTGATGAATGATAATCATTTGTTTTGTTATATTTCTTTTTCTTTTACCTCCTCCTCATCATTCTAATTTCTCACTCCGTCAAAAAGCGACACCTTTTGCCATGCCCCATCTTCACGCGCTGCCCCCACCCACTAACTCGGGTCCCACCCTATCGCAGGATCTACTTACTCTCCTCTCTCTCAACCGCGGGGAGCGCGTCGTATTTGAGCGTGGGCGTCGTCGGATTCCTCCGTCTGGAAAGTATTTGGCGGGCCGGGGTGGTGTGGGGGACGTGCTCACTGGTTGGTTAGTTGATGGGATGGCCTCTCTTTAGATGGAACCCACCAACTTAAACGTCCACGATGATCCATCCATCCATCCATGTTTATTTTTTATTTTTTTGAAAAGATCCATCCATGTCTAATTATACACTGAGATCAGGTACCGTTTAGCACGCCAGACAAGACGGAACAGAGTGGAACGAGGCGTTCCGTTTGTACGCCTAAAACGAGTGGAGCGCACTGTTTCACGGGACAAGTTTTGGGTGAATTTTTGTTCCGCCTCTCTCCGTGGAACGCAAAATTATAACAATCACAAAACAAACCCTATCATCTTCTTCCCATCTTTTCTGCCGCTGCCTTGCATCTCCCAGGTCTCTCGCAACCTTCCTCCTCATTCTCTCCCTATCATCTTCTTTCCAGTTTCTCAAAGCTCTGCATCTCCAGGTACGATCTCTGCATCCAATTCCAATCTCCTTTTTTTTTTTTTTTTTTTTTTTTTCTGCACAATATTATCTGATTCAATTGAAACCATGAGGTAGACTATGTGTTGAAGGTGGTACTGATAGGAGACTCTGCGGTGGGCAAGTCTTAGATTCTGGCAATGAGTGTCAAGGCTCAGATCTGGGACATTGCTGACCAAGAACGGTCTCTCTCTCTCTCTCTTCAGCTGTAGCATACAACCCTTTTCTTTCAATCTGCTACTTGGGGTTTTTTTTGGATTGATAGTTTGCAGCGAGTTGATTCTCTGAAATGTCTCAATTATGAAAATTTTCTTTGCAATTCTTCCAAACTCTGAATAATTTTTTTTCCTGCGTTGTATGTTTCGAAAAGAACTTGTGATTGTTGATTGTAACGGGAATCACAATTTATCTTTGTTTTGGGACTCTCGCTTAACACTTTTGTGGGTACTATACATATTTGGCCTCCAAGTTGTTTCGAAAAGAAGTATATGGGAATCATATTGGGGGAGTATTGCAACCTGCAAAAGTTCTAATAAGAGCACCCTAGAGTTAGGTCAGGTGACGCACTCTTGGTAATACTTTCTCCTTGTGTGTACTGCAACCTGCAAAATTTCTGGGTTTATTGAACTCTAAAAAATGTTATTTGTTAATTACTGGGTGCAAAATTTCTAGGTTTATTGAACACTGAAAATTTCTGGGTCTATTTGTCATCAGCTTTGATTTGTTAATTACTGGGTTTTGTCAAGATTTGTGTAACTGGGTTTTGTGAAACTTTACTTTGGCTATGGCTTTAGAACTGCTCTAAAATTCATTAGGAAGTTATGCATCAAAAACTTTTATGATTGTGATTTGTGTAGTTTTCTGTTTTATTATTACTTACCAATGCTCGTTGTTTTTCGTTTTATAGGTCTCCATGTATGTTGTTGCAGCACATTAGATTATCTTCAAGATCCAGTCTTGTCCCAAATAGCCTTTTGTTAGATGAATACTCAAGAAACATGAAGTTATTGCTTCAGGCCATGGGTCCGTTGACTGATTTGTGGGGAGGCTGTTAGTCTGTTGGGATTTGTAGGGATATAAGGAAGTTGGTTAGTAGCTATGAGTGAAGCAAAGAACACTTGTATAAATAACAAACACCTCTCTCTCTCTCTTTGTAATTCATTCATTGTTCAAGGAATACAATCTTTAGTCATTCACTTTCTCTCTCTAAATTTTCTGCCATTGTTTTTCGTTTTGCTTCTTTTGCAATCTCCAAAAGCTAATCATGGTATTGTTGTAAAAGATGACGGAATTCATGGCATAACATATCTTCAGCCATGTGCTAGTGTAACAAAAAATATCATAGATAAGCATACAAGTGCTCAAATATGAACAAGTTCAAAAAAAAAAAAAAAAGTCCC
>JAOTRO020000016.1:2220356-2238878 GCA_028566515.2 Pyracantha coccinea | reverse complement strand
CTTTTTTGAGCTTTGGAGGGTTTGTTGGGAGGCCCATCTGTGTGTATGTATCTGGTTTGTTTGTGGGCCTCTGTTTGTAATGTAGAGTTTGGAATAAAATTGTCTCATTTCTTCGGAAAGGTTCTTCCCAAAAAACAAAAGAAGAAGTTGTTTGCTTTCTTAATTGTCATTTAAAAGTTATTTTTACAATTAACCGGTTAAATTAGAGAAAATTTAATTATTTATATTTATCAAACAAGAAAACGGTTCATAACATACATAATATTACCTGAAACCAAAAACGTCAATTCCTCAACAGCCAATAATGCGACTCACAAATCCCGTGAATGTTCTTGCATAATCAAGGGTTGCTGATTGTACAACCCACACGTGAACAGTCACGTGCTCCTTGGAATCTTCCACTAATCCCAACTCACATGTATATAAACCTCTTTTTGCGGACCCAATTACATATTATTATACAAAACAAAACAAAGGAGATGATATCATTTACGTCACGACGTTAAACGGAATCAGTCCCAAACCCAATGATTAAAGCAAAGCAAGGAAAAATAAAAAGAATTTCCCAAAAAAAAAAAGAAAAAGGAAAAAAAAAAGCAAGAAAAAAGATTTCAGAGGAAAATTTTGAGAAATATTCTCAAAAGTAAAACTTTCCACCAACTTTCCGTCACTTCGTGTTTTTAGTACAATTCTGGTTTCAACGTTATAAACATTGGGCAAAAAACATGAGATGACGAAAAATCCATGAAAAGCCCCACTTTAAAAGTCTCCTTAGCATTTCAATTTATGCCAAGTTCATCGAGGGTTTAAGAAAAGATTGCATAACTCACTCGAGAAACAAAAGATATCACCACTTTATACTTTATTGCTTTTATTCCACACAAAATGAAACATCCTCGAGCTCTACCTTCATTTCTTAATCTTACTTCAGCATATCTTGTGTCAAAACTCATAAGTTGTACCTTACGATCATGGACTAACTTAGATATCAGCACTTTTCACACACTTGCAAACCTAAGGAAAGGGAGCATTTGGTAACCATTTTTGTTATACTTTTTACTTCACTTTTTTGGTCAGCGAGAAGAATGGTGGGCGGGATGTAGAGCAAATGTATATGAAACAGTACACAAAATGAAAACAACAAACGATTTGAAGTTATTTTCACTTTCACAATTTTTGTTTCACACATACCGATTTCTCCATCGACCCTCCACACACCATTTCTCAATCTCTCTTGTCCCCGATACATTTTCCCTCTATCTGAAACTAGTTTCCAACACAAACATCTAAACCAAAGACCCTACTACCTACTACATAGCAGCAAGGGAGGAATGAGTTACTAATATTTCAAAATCAGGGTGACTTGCCACAAGAAAGCACATGAACCACCACGGTGGCCAAAATAAAAAACAATGAAAACCAATTCTCAGTGGCAAAGCATAGCCTTCAAGAAGATGGGAGTGGATCAATGCATTGTTACGAAAAGCAAAGAGATTTATTTCTATCAAATTATAATCAGAGCGTTTCTGTGCTGAATTTAGCGGTAAATATATATTATTAAAATGCGGAAACAATTTCAAAGCAGGGAATTCTCATTCAACAAATCAAACCATAAAAACCTTGACACGTGATTTGTTGTTTTCGGGTAAATATATTTGACAGGAATTTGAATGTGCGTAGATTGTAGGCTGGTTGGTACCTTCTCATTCTTGCATTGAGTCTGATAAAGCACTGCCATCCAAATCATCATGTGGATCTACTGAGCTATCAGCTGTGAATACAAAAGCAGGAGAAACATTTTGCACATCGATAGGGCCATTTTCTGGATCTTCTGGAACGGGAGCAGCAGTGACGTTTCCTAGGTCTTCCTGAAACACGACACCATCGTCCTCAAACCCATAGAGAAACCCACGTGGAGGTACAAGCTCAAGCTTGTGTTCTGGTCTATGTTGCTGATTAAATCGGCCAGTGATATTAAAAGGCGCATTGTAGCATGCTCCACATAGGTCGAAACCTATTTTCTCCACACAGTCTTTGCATCTGTACCTCTCCCCAATAATTGGAGATATCTGCAAAGAAGAGCATAGTGCTGTACAAGTCAAAAGACAAGGAATAATACAGCACTTCTCACTATGATTTGCATACTCCCCGTTATTTTAATATCAAATTATTCTTTTCTGAACACTTTATCAACACATATGGTTCCACCTGCGTCCCATACTCCGATACCCATTTGAATGTCAAAAAGAATTCATCCCAAATGCTTACAGGAGTGCAGATGTGGTAAGTAAAAGTGTGGACACAGGTGAAACTAGCCGAGTGAATCTAATAAATGAAATCAACATAATAAAGTTGGATCCGTAGTAAATTATTAATTTGATTATAAAAAAAAAATCATTCCAAAATTTCCGCTGGTTAGCCGGCTTCTCAAAAATGTCCCTGTTATAACTTATATCCATAGGATAACCACTCTTATTCCAGAAATATCAAATACATAATTCGATATTGATGAAAAATTGGTAGAGATAAACTTTATGGGATTTTGCAGTGCAGGGACAAGTGGCGTGTTTCATAAAAATGAACCACAACACATGATATCCCCCACACCCATCTCCTACATTATTGGGTAATTGGTAGAAAAATCTCTTGGGACCTACAAATTTAGGTTTGATCCATTGACTTTTTAGAGCAAGTTAACAACCAATGTACCAAGCCCCTGGCCATTATTCTTAAATTTAAAGTTGATACGAATTATATTAGGACAAAGGACATTACCCCACAGCAATCACAACCAACTCCGTAATGAACATCCTGCCCAGCCCAGCTAGATACGTAATCATCAGAAAGTGTCGACGATGACTGACCAGCACGTTGATGATCATGCTCTGAATGTGAAATCAAGTTAAAATAAGAAATGCAGGAAAAGGAATTAAGAAGAAAAAGGAACGGAGTACTGGAAATATCAGCAGTACTAAATCTACTAATCGGTAAGCATTCCTTTAGGGCATTCATCCAATGTGGAACGTCTATTGTCTACCGTACTTGAAAATATCAGCAGTGTGACTAATTATATCTGTAACACAGTTGAAGTGCAACATAAAATATTGAATCCAAATCCTGAATATAAACAAGCTTCCAAATTGATGTTTCTCTATATTTCGTATCATTTAGAGATAAAACTAAAGTAAGATGTCTGATATAAAGAAGAATCTAAAAACTTAAAGTGATTTTAGCATCAGAAATTTGGTTTTAGGAGAAAATGGAAAATAAGAATGATCTTCAGGCTGAACTCCGGATGTTAAAGAAGATATTGGACAATTTACTTAAGTTACCAATTATATAGCTCAGAACAGTCCGGTTTTGTTACAACACCAATTTCTGAGACAATGCTCCAATTCTAGATAATGATATTGATATTGGAAAATATAGAACAGATTAAAGGACCAACATCATATAAGTTCTTAAGACTATCATACGTTTTAGTGAAGTTACTCGTCGTTGCAAATAAACTTCAGGATATTGCTCCTCCAAGAAATGCTCTAAAATTTTGCAAACACTAGGGAATCCCTTTGGATGCATGCTTTGACAAATCTGACACCTAGAAATTCCATTAGCTGGAATGTTGATACAGGACTCACAAAATACTGCACAAAAGAAAGTCTAAATTAGTGTATATCGACCTCAGCATAATTTTGACTTCGACATATAGTTAAATGATATAGTTACCATGACCACAATTGAGAACAACAGGTTGAAAGAGCAGGTTCTTGCATGCAGCACACAGCAGATCAGAAACAGAAACCTTCTGGTGAGTTCCATTTCCAATATCAATATCACGCGTACAGTCCTCTTGGATGGCTGCATTTCCAGTATCTTCAACGTTCTTTGGAGATGTTGCAGGGCTTGTAATATTAACTTCATAATCTAACATAGTTCTTGAAGTATTTACAAGTGAGGAAGATTGTACTACCCCAGAAGGACAACTTTCCAAGTTCTTTGAGTGAACATTGCCCAGAATATTTGACTCCTCAATACGATGTGATCCAGATAGTGGACTATCAAATTGAGGTGAGAAACAACCAACTTTCTTTTCTTCTTCTGGAAAAACCAAGGAAGAAAAACAGTAGATTATTTAACAAGGAAACATTATGTCAAAGTGAGTCTACAAGTAGAAATAGCCAAGTAGTAAGCATAGTAAATCATACAAAGTGCTAAGAAATTCAGTAAAGCAAACCTTCCACTTGTTTTCCCCTGCTCTCATACGCTTCAGGATACAACTTCTGGAGCAAGAAATGCATCAACTGACAGATACTTGGAAAATGATTAAATGGGTGCCGACAAACGGGGCAATACGACTCATGAAAAGCACTCATGGCGTTAAAGACACACCAGAAACACGAAATGTGGCCACAACCTGCAAACATCATCAAGTCATAAAAGAAGGAAGCAAACACGTACTTCAAAATGCTGTTTAACGGCGCAATTTATCACCTAATACAACAGGCTTGTAAAGAAGATCCCTGCAAAGTAAAGGAAATCGCCTTTAGGGATGTATCACGAAAAAACCGAAGAATAAAAAATTAAATTCAACTGTAAACAGAATCAAGCAAAACAACAGCAGCACAATCATATTGAGCCATAGCTATTACTCTTTCGATTTCGAAGGGCCCTTTCGAGATAAATTTATCAGTTTCTTCGCATTGTTCAGCAAGTTTTTTAACTTTTTTTTTGAAGAGTTGTACGAAATACATCAAAATACATGCAAGAAGCTGCCCATAATTCTTCATACACCAAATATTCATAAAGTGCTAAATCATCAAACAAAAATTACCAGCAACTAATTATAAAATTTAAAAAAAATAAGAAAAAGGCACCGACAGGCAAATGCAGCATTCAAACTCTTTTCGAAATTCCTCGTCTTGGAGCTCCCCCTCTGGTTCTTGTTGCTGTTGTTTGATTAGGGTTTTATCGTCTTCCATTTCGAATAAAATCTCAAGAGTCAGAGAGAGAGAGAGAGAGACAGAGAAACAGAGAGCCAAATGATATTTTAACATAAATCTCAACGGCGGTTAAGGAGGGGGGGTCGTCATCATCATATTGCATATAAGCCCTTCAAGTTCTTGTGATTTTCAAGATTGGGTCATAAAGTTTTGATTTCTATCTTATGTTGCACTGAGGTTTTAAAATTTATACATTCCGTCTGAGGCCATCTCAAATAGCTGTCCTCCATTTAGCTCTTTTTTTCTTTTTTTCTTCTTCTAAATATAGCACACTAAAAATATGATTTTTAAAGAAATAGGGCAGGGCTATAATTTTGACAAAGATAAATTTTATTTGAACTCGTATAATCTTATTATGTCGTTTGTTCAAAAAAAAAAAACTTACTTTCTACACTTATATTATTTTTATTAAACTGTCAATATTTCTCTAAACTCAAATTCATTGCTTTTTATTCTATTTTATTATTATTAAGGGGAAGGGAAATGATTCAAAACTATTACAATAATTTAGGAGAGGGAGAGTTTCGAACCCGGGACACATGGGTGGAAATCCAATACCCTATCCACTAGGATATTGAACCACATGCTCAAATTTATTACCTAAACTACACTTAGAAACCCAATTCAATATTAAAATTTATCTTTACACCCATTTAAAAAAAAAATCACAGTATCTGTTCTTTCCTTCCAATAGGTATTTTGTCATTCCTTTCAATTCTTCATCTTTAATAGAAATAGAAATCGCCACTTAATACTACAGTCTAGTGGTATTCCTCTTTACTTGTAAGTGAGAAGTCTTAGGTTCGATTATCGCCAAATGCGAATTTGAACCACAGCTTAGCTTCTCCCCTTTAGTCTAGATAATATCATTTGTTTAAAAAAAATAGAAATAGAAATCCGAAAATGAAATCAAAATCGAAATCGCATTTAAAATAATAAGGTAGTTTAAAAAGACCATTTCATTCAAGATACGAAAAATAATAAACATTTGAGCCAAAAGTATTTTAGAATATCAAAAACCCTATATGCAAATTAGCAAAGGAAAGGCAGAAGTAAATCGAATCTATAGAAGTTATCATGAAAAGTGCTCATCTTGATCAATCCCCTTCTCTTTGCCTCGATACTATCAAACTTCTAACTTCGACAATACCAAACTTCTAACTTCGACAAGCTTATACTTGCATAAAAAAAGTTAGACACTATTCGATTAGTTAAAAGAAAAATACTATTAACATACTTATTTTTGCCTCATGGACCTTCTTCTTAATTTTTGACTATTAGTCTTCTTTAATTCATTCGATCTCGTCTAAAAATTGAAAGGAGTGTGAGAGAAGTAAAATAGGTGTGTAGAATTTATTATTAGGTGTGGGTTTATCGAAAATTTTTAGTTAGTTTCATTTTGTACTTTATGTAATTATTTAACAGGATTAAAAAAAAACAGTTCACAAATAAAAATTGACTTGTGTGTAGAGAAAAGTTGTAGGATCACTTTTCAAACCGTAGTAGCTAGGCAACATCCGAATTTCTGGTGACATGTCCTTCCGTGATGGATCTAAGGCATTTTATTGCTTTCAAGTTGAAGACACCCATGTCATGTCATTAATGACCTTATGTTGCATCGTAAAAAAGATTATTCAGTGTGATTGAAACACGAGCACATACGTTATATTTCATTATACAAGTAGAAAAATACTCAAAAAAAAAAAAAAAATTTCCCCACTTGTATAAGACCATATGGCGTACGGCATTGCGTTTGAGGCACATTGAATAATCTCTCACATCGTTGAAACTAGGCGCTGGGAATCGGCAACATCGCAAGCTGCGTTTTGTGACATTTGATCAAGCGCTTCTGCTTCTGGAATGAAGTAATCATGTACTGAAGCATCCGATGTGCTTATTTATCGGTTAGCTCGATCCGGGCAGTAATGCCTTGGACGACATTGGGATATAACTTTTATCGATCCGATGTAGCAGAGTGTTCAAAAATTTAGAAGCTATTCTTAACCACTCGCAGGCAGCCGGCCGGCAGCAGCAATCATTTTGCATGACATGCTTGTTAATATCTAGCAAAAACAAGTAAGCGATTAGTCTTCCAATTACCAATTTTTGTTTATTTTTGTTTGCTTTTTGCTTGTTTTGTTTATTTTTTTTTCTTCACTTTCTTCCTTCAACTCTGAGATTGATTGGCGAGGAAGGTGAACGATAAAGTAGACGAATGATATATTCTAGGTTTTTTTTTTTTTTTTGGTTACGATAAAAATTAGAGATTTGCAGTTTTTCACATTTAGTTTGAACTCTGGATGAACTTAGATGAGATGTGGTTATATAGTTCAGTTCAGGAATAAACGTTCTTAACCATTTGAAGTATAATTTCATTCGTATCTTCAAAGGATATATCAAACAAGTGAACTATGATTAAAAGACATCATATTGTACTCTCAAGGGAGATGAGCCAACTAGAATTAAAAGACATCAAATTGTTTTCTAAGGAGGATGTTATATATGACGTGGCAGCTGAGTTATTTTACTCATTGCTTTTTAACTTTATATTTTTATAATAAAAAAAATAGAATCGAATGCCTTTAATTGAATTTTTTTCAATGCATATCTCTTATTATTGACGACTAATAGAATGAAAACAAAAATCAATTTTAATTATTTTGTAATAGTCAATATAACTATGCGGCCCAATATATTAATAAAATGAATATTTGACCAATTCAATTAGTGATAACAACAGTCAAATAAAACTTTAACTTATTATAACTGGTATTTCATTTTGAGATGCTCTGTAACTGAACGTGAAATGTATATACAGTGTATACATACATGGCTACCCATTCACAGCGTTTCCAATACAGTATGAAGCACTTACAACAGAAACTCAAGACCATTTGACCCGCATATATCCGCTAGGGTTTTAGAGAATGTCTAAACCATTTGCACCACACCAACAGTTAACATGGTGACGATGCTATCTCTCTACAGCTTCAACACCCGCCTCAGATTGGGCCGCTCAATATTTTCTTGTACATTTGCTTCCACAGCCCAAAGATTTGTCGTCGGAGATCGAAAACCCTCCTGCATTTCTCTTCAAAATCTGGTAATCCGCAGATCCATCACCTCAGAAATCTCAGCAGCAAACAAACACGATTTCACGGTCACTTACCTCATAAGTTCATGTGGGTTGTCCCCAGAAGATGCAATTTCATTGTCCAGCAAGGTGGAATTGCAATCCCCGCATGGAGCAGACTCTGTCCTGGCCCTTCTGAGCAGCCATGGCCTCTCTGCAACCCAGATTTCGAAGCTCGTCAGGTCACGCCCTGCTCTTCTTTTAGCCGATCCCGAGAATACCCTTTTGCCCAAGCTCGAGTTCTTCAGCTCGCTCGGAGTTTCGAGGGAAGATCTTGGGAGAATTCTGTCTTTTAATCCTCACCTTCTGTCGAGAAGCTTGGAGAATCAGATCATACCATCTTATAATTTGCTCAGGAGTTTGATTTCCCGGGAAAATGTGATCGCGGTTTTGAAACGCCACTCGTGGATTTTCCTGGAAAATCACTCCAAGAAAGTGGTGCCGAATATTGGGCTTTTGAGGGAATTGGGGATGCCGCAGTCCTGCATTGCTCTGCTGCTGGCTCACAACACTGGAGTCTTGATGCACAAGCATGAACAGTTTGGTGCACTTGTGGATGAGGTCAAGGAAATGGGATTTGATCCAAAGAAATCGACTTTTGTGACGGCAATGAGAGCATTGTGCGGGAAGAGTAGCAGGTCCATATGGAATCGAAATCGCGAAATTTACAAGCGGAGTTGGGGTTGGTCCGAGGACGATGTGGTCTCTGCTTTCAGGAAGAACCCGCAGTGTATGATTTTGTCGGAGAAGAAGATAATGCAGGTTATGGATTTCTTGGTGAACAAGATGGGATGGTCTTCGAAATTGATCGCGACATGCCCCGTGGCATTGTGTTTCAGTTTGGAGAAGAGAATTATTCCGAGGTGTTTGGTTGTGAAAGTTTTGTTGATGAAAGGGTTGGTGGATGAAGATTTGAGTCTGGCTTATGTGTTGTTGCCTGCAGAAAATAAGTTCTTGGAGAGGTTTGTGACCAGATATATCGACCAATTACCTCAATTGTCAAGTGTGTATGATGGGAAACTGGATATCAAGGATGTAAGACTATGCCATTGATTCTACATTTTACATGCGAGCGATAATCTATTTTAAGCTAATCTGAGAGATAATCTATTTTAAGCTAATCCGAGCGATAATCTACTTTAAGCTAATCTGAACTGCGGGATCGAACTTGGGTAACAACACATGAGTTTTTTCAATTACTAGCTTGTGCCAATAATTCCAAACTAAAACAGCATCATGACTCACAGCATCACTAACTAAACCAATCAAAGCAAAGCTTTCGAAGTTGAATTTGAGGTAATATGTATAACTTGTCTCTTTTGACAAAGTTATAACTCTAACAAGCACCTTAGTAATAGTACATGTATAAAAATAGGAATTAAAATGGAGAGATAATTTTAAAAAATGTCAAATCAAATGAAATACATGATGGATCCTGTGTCTTTAAGTTTTATTCCAACTTCTTCTTAAGTTGATATGAAGGGGCAGCAGACCTGAAACTGGGGATTTGCAGCAAAAAATCGCCAACGTTACTTCCAGATTTTAACGGACTTGTCGTAACTGGCAGAGGCGACCATTCCTGTAACAGGTGACTGTGCCAAAGCTGATATTACACACTCATGTGCCTGAATTGTCATACACTTATTCTCAGACATGTTCCAGAGCTCCAATGACTGCAAGCATTTAAGTTTAAATAAAAAAACAGCATTAGCATTCTACAACATCAAAGAAAAATAATTAATTTACAGGAACAGATAGATGTTCCCACAAAATTCACGTTTTGAAAGAGGATACGATAGTTCCAGAGTCTTTAAATAGAATTCAGGCGATAAATCACAATGAAATGTGATGGTTTGATGCAATATAACTCTGTCCAAACCTACCCAAGTTAACTGGTCTTTTTAGTTTGTTTTGACAGCCAGTTCTGAGAAGATTTATCTTCCAAAATATTTCAACTTACCAAACTAACGCACAATCCAAATTTCATTTCACATCATCAAAACAAAGCAAAACTCACCTGGTATCCTCCAATAACCAAGAGAGTCGAGTAGCTTGGATGGAATACAATAGAATGGAACACGTTTCCACTAGAACTGCGCTCATGAATGCACTCTCCAGAGGATAATGACCACACTCTGACAGACTCTTGACTGGCAGATGCTAAATACTCTCCATTTGTATCCCAGCAAAGAGAGTGTACCTCCGTGGAGTGGCCCTGAGATTCAAATATTTTGCTCTCCGATTAGTAACATATCAAAATACTGTACTTTTAAGGTGATTGGTTTTACAAAGCTGATGAAATGAAACTTTCAAGCTTTGGTGAATTAAAAACGGCCAATGATACCTGCAACGAATGTGTCTGCCTGTCGGTCTCAGCATCAAATATAGATACAACATTCCCAGATGCTGCAGCCAGCAACTGTCCACTTCTCGGTTGGAATCTCACCTGTGCTGAACCTCCCTGCATAATTGAATGATTGCTATTGAGTACAGAAAATAAACAAATGTTAATCATGAGCTTCACAAAATTAAAGAGAGCCCCGCAATACTAGCCTTAGAAACGCGAGTGCTAGTATACTGATTGATATTCCAAAAGCGAATCTCATTGTTGGCATCACAAGAGCAGAAAAGGTCATTCTTCTTAGGGTGGAAATCAAGTGACATTACATATGAGGTATGCCCACTATACGTCTGTAAACAATAGTTTGGCTGCAACAGTGAACCCACTATTCAGAAACCGAAGAAAAACAAACATAAACCAGGAAAGGGAGCCAAAAAAATTATTTTGGAAAATGTGTTTGACAACAGTGGAAAGAAAAAGGCAATGCAAGAGCAAATAATTTACTTCAGCAGCATCCCAAAGTCGCACAGTTGTGTCAAATGAAGAAGTTGCCAACTGAGATGAATTTGGTCTAAATCGAACATCTGTAATTATCAGGCCATGCTCCTCCGGTGTGATTTCAGTTTGTAGAGTTTCCATATTCCAAACAACAACCTAATGACACGGAAAAAGAAGATAAGCATTCACAGCATTATTTACTTAATAATATGAAATTTGGATTACGGGACTCATTTAGTTGTTTCAATCAATTGAAGTCGCAACTAATATATTGAATTCCAATGTAACAGTTTAAGACCTCATCTCAAAATTACATCAATCTAAAACCAATTCTGTGACAAGTTAACAATTATCAAATAAAGAAGTTCCTAAAACAATTTTGAAATTGCCAACAGCAGGACCTGTAGGTAGGTTCTACCATACCACCCCAATGCCACCTGAGCAGGACCTCGTGGGAACTTGAAAAGTCAATTGTATTACACCATTTTTCAAACCGATAACTGACTATTTTGGTAAGATTTGGTAAGATTTGTGTTTCCATTTATCAGAATTTTCCCCATAAGCCACTATCACAAAAATCTTACAAGTAAACAAAAGAAAAATGCCTTCTCTCCATTCGGAAATACTGTGTGAAAGTGGAAAAAGGTCATTTTGGAGAACATTATAAAATCCCTTAATCATTCAGAGCCAGTGGCAGTGCACATATACCAACGCCAATCAAACATTATGGTTAAGACATCTTCAGGGTTCAGGCGATTCTAGTATCAGTACTTCCTCATAAAACAGTCTCTTGCCATAAATAAATAAAATAAAAAAGGTGCACCGTAGGCATGGATAAAATTAGGGTTAACCTCAATTGTTATCCCAAATATGGAGTGTAACAATCAGTAAATATGCTTTGTTTTTGATAAATAATACAGGTCAGTAGTAACTAGTAACTGTATCATTTGTGGGATGCATTAGTGAATAAACACTTTTTAAGACATTATAATATATAAGGGTGGCATCAAAACTAACTAATTCACATATATAAAAGCTCTTTGCAATTATAAGTGCCTTAAGCTTATCATATCCTATTTAATAACTATATAAATGGAAACATAACCAGCAAGAATACGAAAAAGACAAAAAAAAGGACTCATTTTTAAAGCAGTATGTTTAGAGCATGTAAAGCAATTCTTTTAAAGCATGTAACTCATTTCCCAGAGATTTATACCTTCTTGTCATGGCCAGCACTGGCCACCAATTTTCCATCTGACGAGAAGTGGCAACAGACAACTTTGCTATTACTTTTACGTATTGAACCAACTTCACTGAAGGAAAAACCTGAATATAAGAGCAAAGTGTCACTTCTGCAGTCATTTAGATCAATCAACTGTTTAACACTGGCCTGAATAGAGTAAATCTTGTTTGCAATGAATTTAGATTAGCAAGATTGTCCATGTAAGGGCATGATATTACATGTATCTTCGACTATGATATCAAGTATGATATCAAAAAGTCTTGGGTCTTGGCAGCAAGGGGACAAGGAGAATCTGCCGAGACAGAAGGGTATGACACTGGAAAAACAGTGATGATGGCTTGGTTTTTAAGCTAATACCATTACTTGTTTGGATACTGCATCAGACTACTCATGTATCTTTGACTATGATATCAATGTAGACTTTTCCAAATTTAAAATTAAAAAAGGACACTGTTCAAAGTGCGAATCATCTTTTACCCTTTGAAGCTTCTGCAGAATGTGCAGGGTTCCGTTTCAATGTGCCAAATAAATCCCTTCCATCTCCATCATCATGTGACAAGAATGATTCCACATTATCTTCTAAAGAGCCAACATCCCCAAATTGTTCAATGTCTTCCTGCAATTCAAACATTAGCAGGCCTTTTAGAGTTGGGAAAATCTGATTCACAGTAGTAATTCAGCATAAGTCAGCAGATATGCTAGAATGGACACAAGTGCACTAAGGGTATAGATAGTTACACATGGAGAACAAAATGGATATGCGGGATTCTAGAGTCTGGACAACAAAGTTTTTAGTGAAACACAAAGTATAGCACACTTTTGGATATACAATTCAAGACCTCAGCTTATTACAAAAAATGTGTCTTGAAGGGCACTAATCCACACAACACCTTCAACACCCACTGAAACATGGCGCAGTCATAAACACAATCCTATAATAGGAACAAATTTGAAGAATCCATGTTCGATCCTGTACACATGAATGTCAAATAAGATACTATTGAAAAGGTATGAAATTACAGGGTAATTGCTTGTTCCTATTAAATATTAACGGTAAAGACTATTGCTTTTTGGATTCTAAAAATTTTACTTGTGAGTAACATCATGGGTTATGGAGACTTGAGCATCCAGATTACCCATCCTATTTGTAGATGACAAAGGTTAACTATGTAAACCTTACATACCAACTGGTTTGTGGATGATGCAAGGCCACCTGTTCCATCTGCACCGTATATCATCATACTTTTTGGAACACCGCTCGAATTTGGCAAATTAGCAGTCATAGCAACTCCGTCTCCAGGGGTATGGGTGGATGGAGTTGATGGTTGAGAATTGGGCGAAGGACCAATTGTATTTCCTGTACCAGTACTGTTAGCAGGCTGTCCAGAGGATGAAGGTCCTTTCCTTTTGCGGTTATTCTATTGCATGATAAACAGCCATTAGTCATTGCTTAAACACATATATGAGTACAGCACAGTGTGTGCATATTATCAACTACGCTACTAGTTCCCAAGGAGTTCAATAGAAAAGCTCAGATGGAATTAAAATCAAACACGTAACGCTATAAAATATTTAGGTATTGCAGTGAATTGTTAAAAAAAAGGACTTGATATCATCATATCAACAAAAGGAAGCACAACCTGCTGTACTTGCTGAGACTGCAAAGGATCCTGTTGTTGAGATGAAGAGTGTTGCATCTGTGACATGTTCATCTGATTGAAACACAAGTTAAGGGAAATGTCACCAGTGTCTACTTAAAAAGTATTAAAAAACACAGGTAGTTATCAAACTATAACTTGTGTTAAAAAAAAAGTATAAAACTGACCCAAGATGGCAAGTGCGAGTCAAAACCCACTACTTCCTTTATATAATAGTTAGGATCTTAAAATCCCCACATATTTGACTGATAGTACTAACCATATAGAAACGGTCAATCTAACACTGGGACAAGAAGAAAAATCAACTGTAGTTATATGTACAAAGATGAAAACGCTCTTAAAACACAATCTCCTTGCTCCTCTAAGGCTAATGGAATTTTCATATCATCTTTCTTTTTAAGTGGAAACATAATAAAAAAAAAGAAGAGAAACTCTCGACCCTTGTTAATTCTACCTTTTTTTATAAAGGAAACCTCAACAGTACGAGGGGAAAAAACACATTTTTGCTACCTCTAGAAATCGAACCTAGGACATGTATATGAGTCCTAGGGACCAATTATCATTCAGGTCCAATGCTGCCAGTTCGCATTGGGGAACTATCATTTTGAGTCCAAAAATGTGGTCATGAGCCATGTAATTAGAAAGATTTCACCTAAACTTTCTATTTGTTACTGCTAAAGCTTGGCATTTAAGGTCAAGAAAATGCTAACATGAGAAGACTAATGACGTCAAGTCTTTAAAGCCCATAGGCAACTTGCGCATTTCACCCAAATATTCATCATATCCTCTTCACCCTGTTTCAAATATTAGTAAAAGAAATTTCCATCTCTCTCTTGCATGCAGTATTTACTGTGGAACCAAATGTTTTGTGGACTGTTTTCTTTTCAATATTGATTGCAGATATGGCATTTATAATCAAGTAGAACTAATCTCGGTATGTTTGTGAAAGACCTCTTACCTTTGATGAATTTGACTGCATAGGAGAACCTATGGAGCCATTATTTGTCATTTGTTGGGTATCTTTTGTATTTAAATTTCCCCTAGAAAATCCCCTCATATCTCCATAAATTGATGAGCTACCACCATTTCCTTGTCCCTGAGCCTGTGCCAAAAGCTGTTGTTGTTGTTGCGGTGAGAGAACCTGAAACTGAGTTGCACCTTGCAGGAAAGGCTTTTGAACTTGTCCACCTAAACCGGGCCTCATTTGATCAATTCCCTGTACAAATTGGCACATGCCTCAGTTAAAAATGTTGGACCAGTCATATTTAAAATGTGCATCACTAGGACACATGAAATGCAAGAATACAACTCACAGTTAAAGGCCACCCCTTCAATGGAAGACCACCAACTCCTGGGTTCAATCCTTCATTCCACAGAAAGCATAGAATAAAATATATTTTTTGTGAATAATTGGAAAATTCCCTAAAAATAATTAAACATGGCATAAGAAAACTCAAAACCTATGACTTTTTGGACATTTTGCAAGCATGTTGCTTAGTAACCTAATTTGACATAAATAAAATTCGATGCCCACTCTTGTTGAATAGTCAACCTCCTTGAAATCCCACTGTTTTTTAGGTAATTATTTGAGCAACAAGGCATGCCAAAATAAGGTGCTAAGCCCAATATTCACTGCGAGTACATTTCACCAAACATCTGGCACTCTAGGTGCATTCACTTAAAATTTTACACAACAAGCAATTCAAACTTTTTATTTTTTACATTGGTGTGGCAGACATGGTCAACAGCTGTAAACACAGTGAGCATAACTTGATGTTTATCATCACTACATTTAGCTTTGACATAACAATATATGAAATAAATAAAAAATAATTGCATTTTCAGGTATAGGAGAGACATATCTAATATAGAAAGGTCCAAATATTAAAAAAATCTGAAATTATACTTCAAACGTAAAAAAAAGTTAAGATGCCTGTAATCCTCTTCCATATCTGGAAGACATTTTGAAGTTCTATATTTCTTCTTCAAGTTCTTACATCCTTTTAAGGATCAGGCAATCATACCTGCATTTCCTAATCCAGGTTTTGACTGAACCATTCCCTGCCCATAAATTGAAGAATCCATAGGCATAGATCTCTGAGCAGTGCCCATGTTAACTTCCCTCTTTATGTCCTATAGACAAAGAAGAACCACAACTTTACTAAAATTAGAAAGAGAGAGAATGGGAAGAACAGTGCAACTGGGTTGTATATGTAGTTACTGTGGCCTGTTGACTTCGAGCCTGGATTTGTTGTAATGCTGCATTAACACTTCCAGGGTTTCCTTGAACCATCTGACTGTTTCAGCAAGTTAGAAAGAAAAGTAAATTACCAAAACAACCAGATATCAGAAAACTGTTAAAATATGATCTTCCAGTTGCTCACCCAGGATGGTTCGTTGATTTTAGAAGGGCAACTCTGGCATCAAGGAGTGGTTGGGATGTCTCTGACTCAATTGGATTGGGGTGTTTCAAGCGGTCCTCGTACATTTTTGCCGCCAGTGCACTAGCAGTAGATTGCCCGAGCATCCCTTCAGAACTAATTGAATTTAGTGGACCACCAAGGGGAGGATGATTAGGATCTCTCCGTTGCATCTGAGCTTGGCGCATTAGTTGCAACTGCTGCATTTGCAGCTGTTGCTGTTCTTTTGCTTTACTTTGTTGTGCCTGCACATCGGCAACATAGGAGGGCATAAAGAGGTCAGCTGATTCATAAGTAGGGCAATATTAATGTAGCAGCGACACCTATAACATCAAAATTTAAACAGTCACCTCTATATATGCTGCAGCAGCCTCAGAATGTTTATCGTTTGTCCTTGCAATAAAAATATCCCAAAAGACAGACCACCATTCAAAGAGAAATCCCCCGGGAGCATCAATGGCTGCACATTATATGTAATAACACATTACACACTGAACAAGGACCGAGCAATCTACTCCGAGCATTTCCAACTCAATAAGCACGAAAACTTGATATCAAAGTAATTAACAGCTATTCTCTGCTATTGTTTAGTATCCATTACCTACTGGATCGGGTGCAACCTTCCCTTCGGTCATGAAAGACTTAGCAGTGGCATGTAATTCTTTCTTCACTAAATAATCATATATGTATACATCAAGCCTATACAGCACATATATATATATATATAGCAAATTAGCCAAATTCTGCAAAACCCCATAAACAAAAGTACAATTAAAGCATAAACAGTTACAGTATGTACATCTTATCTGCTTCCCAACTACTCTGCGCCATTGTTCGGGTCGAACTCAACCCAACTGCCCAAAACGAAGAAAACCCAATTCAAAATTTCAATCAAAATCCTAACTTTCCATAATCCAGCATTAAAAGGAGAGAGAAAAAAAATTCAAATTTAAAGTTTCAGAAAATGAAATTTAATTGGCGAGATTGTGGAATTGGAAGTGCAATTCGTAAGTTGCATTGATATAAGCTAATCTGAGAAGAATGAAACCGTCGGATCAGAGGCTGTGAGAAGAAGACGACGACGATCGTCGTCGATCAAGCATGAGTTGCTGGTGGAAGACTGGGAACTTTTCCACAGACTCGTACGGACTTGGAGCGCAGAAATTCAGGTAAATTTATAACTGTTTACTTCTTGGGATTGGAGAAATGGAAGCAACAGGACAGACGCAGGAGGAGGATCGTAGATATACGTACATGGGAGTTTTGGAGTTTTGAGTTTTACGCTGTAAAGTAAATCCAGGCACTTTGAACATAACCCAAACCTTTGACCCAAGAAAAAGACGTATTTTACCGAAGCTGAGCTTCGTGCTAGCTTTCCTTCCCAAAAGCTCAGCCGTGGAGCCCAAACCTCCCCTTTTTGTTTTTGAGGTAGGAGGACAATTGGCTAGAAACTCGAAAAAAAAAAAATTGCAATTAATTGTATTATAATATTTGATGTAATGAACTAGTTTTTTGGTGCATTGAAATATTTTTCGCCAATACGTAGTCATGAGTATTTTACTCAATTTTGGTGGTTGATTTCTTCTTGTGATTATTTTAGAAGTGTTTTCAAACTGGCATATTACTCAAAATTGGGTTTGATTTCTTATGTAATATTGCTTGTATATATATAAAAAAAATCTCTCTGCAAAATATAGAAACTCAACTCAAGTTAAAAGGTGTGATGGACATCAAAGCGATGATCGAGAGAGAAGCATGCACGTCTTCAGTCTCTTGGCCATATGCACGACTTCGGGTGAGTTTGGAGTTTGGGATTGCTGTGCTTTTGAAAAAAAAAAAAACTACTTCTGTTATATGTTAAGAATAATCAACAGTAAAATAAAAGTTGATGAGCATTTGGTTAACTGTTGTAAAAGTTCTCTGAGCATGAAAAGTAGCGCAAAAGCATTTAGTAAAATTTAATGTAAAAGTGATATAACTGTATACTAGGGGTGGGCACTCGGAACCGAAACACGAATCGAATCAAACCGCACCAAACAGTTTGGTTTTACGGTTTTGAAACCGTAACCGTTTCAAAACCGAACCGCGGCACACAAAACGGTTTGGTTTCGGTTTTGGGTTTTCAAAACCGCACCGAAACCAAAACCGCACTGTATAATAAATAAATGTTATATAACTTATATTTTAAACTTTTCAATGAGGTTATAACTTATATTTTATGCAGTTTTG
>JAOTRO020000016.1:2198048-2217985 GCA_028566515.2 Pyracantha coccinea | reverse complement strand
GCGCATTCAATATTGTCATCTTCAAAGGTATGATGTTTGTATCAGTTAAATTTTATTGTTAATAGACAAGGCTTTCCCCCTTCCTATCTCTTCCGAGGATTGTCAGGGTTACCTGTCTTACAGCTTAATATTACTAAGAGCTGGAAAATCTTCTCCCAGTGTATAAAATGTAATCAGAAACGTTGTCACAATTTTATTGTGATGAACTCACATGCCACCAGCATATGCATTTATATATGGATGCCTTTACTTAAAAGGGTTGTCTCTGTTGTGGATGAAGCTGTGGAGTTGGCGCAGACCGGCAGTAGTAAACCACACAGGATTAGAAGAACTGCTCGGATTGAATATCCCTCTTTTCTTCTTCTTTTAATCCCAACCAGTGTTTTCATTCGCTTGAGTCTTGATGCGCTAAATTTCTGTTAGATTTTATTTGTCAAGATTTAATGTCTCAGATCTGGAAAGCAAAAGTGCCTCCAAAAGTCAAAATTCTTGTGTGGCTTGTGGCGCTCGGGAAGGTTAATACTTGTGATCAAGTCCAAAGACGAATGCCTTTTGCATTCTTCTCCCCCCATTGGTGCGCTTTGTGCAAGTCCGGGGAGGAGAGCGCCAGCCATGTTTTCCTCCATTGTCCGTATAGCATTCAACTTTGGTGGAAATTGCTCAAGGAAGTTGGAGCAAGTTGGGTCACCCCAAAGGGCTGTTTTGAGCTCCTAAGCACTAAGTTCGAAGCCCTAGGGAAAGGGAGGAAAGCCAAAACCATGTGGGGATCTCTGTTGATGGCCCTCTTCTGGAACATTTGGTTGGAGCGTAATAAAAGAGTCTTTGAGGACTACAAGGGAGTGGGGGTAGAGGAGCTTTGGGATAGAGTAAGACTCTGGGCAGCCTTGTGGGCTTCGGTTTTAGCAGAGTTTAGAGATTACAATCTCTCTTCTATTGTTAGGGATTTGTTAGCAGCCGTCATTTGATTCGGTTTAGCTTTTCCTCTGTTCTATTTGTTTTCGGTAGGGGTCCTTGCTAGGTTTCTGTCTAGCTTCAGGTGGATATCTTTTCCACGTGGTTTTCTTTTCCTTTTCTGTATATTCTTTCTTTTTATAAAATTCTTTGGTTTCCTTTCAAAAAAAAAAATTCAACTAAAAAGTATGTAGTTACCAGTGGCAAACAGTACAACATCTGCTATCAGCTCTTCCCCATGATCTGTGCGAACTTTTATGCCATCCTCTGTTTTTACTAGCTGAATTAACAGAAATAATTCATTACAATGAGAAGCAAAGATCAAACCGAAGTTAAAACGTATAAACTACAAAAGCAAGGACAGCAAAAAAGGTCAATCCACACTTCCTATGAGACTGAATACCTCTGTCAAATTTGTCTGCGGGTGTAGATCAATTCCCCTTCCTTCCAGATTCCGTGCAACCACTGCCCTCAATTCATCATCAAAACCTCTGCAAAAGAATTGTCAGATGTATTGAGAATGCAATAGACTTCTCATACATGAAAAGGAAACAACTGCTGGCTATCAAATGCATGGTCAGTGGAGCATCATCAAAAACTATATTTAAATGTCTTTCGATCAGGAAGCTCCGTAAGAGGCACGAATAAGAAGGAAACAAGCCAATTTTTCTTTTCAAAGGAAAAAAAAAGGGAAAGAACAAGAGCATTAGGTTCCGTAAATCATGCAAGATTTAAAACTCTTTGGTCGTAACAATGATGCACCGACTAGGAAATTGATGATTAATGGTCCAAAAAAACTCATTAACATAGAATGTACAGTTCATTGTCTATCTTCTAATTTCAGAGTCATCCCACTTGATTTATTCGAAGTTCGAGCACAACAAAAATATCTACTGTGCAGTAAAAACAATCCCAAAATGTTAAATATCCAACTCAGCACACAATCAATACCTTAGTGTGCGACACTCTTAACAATATTAAATAATAGACAGAAAATTTTTCCGTCCCACTAACTCAACCATAAAGATCAAAGAGCCTAACAGTTCATAAATGGAAAGAGTAATAGCGTCCAAATAACAACCTCAATGGAAGTTCCTTTCTGAAGAATAGATCCACAGAAGCACCCATCCCACGCCATATTGAAGCAAACTCAACAGCAATGTACCTAATATGAAGAGAGGATAATGGAAAAAATAATGAGCTTGCTAAGCTGATAAAATCAAACAAACAACACAAAGGAAGAGACTAAGACAAACCCTCCCCCGAGCACCACAGCACGTTTAGGTAACTCCTCCAAACTCAATGCTTCATCAGATGATATACCCAATTCCTAGAAATGTCAATTAATATAAATTAGAACAATAGAAGAATACGTGTTAACTACACAAGCGGCACATAGTAGAATTGCACCAACCATTCTTAAGCATTTAATCAAACTCAGGCAATACTGCCCGTGGAGTTGCAAATGAAGGACACTTGAATACTATAAACACCAGCTCTGTTAATCTTAAATGGATTGACAAAAAGCTTGTTCGGCTGTACTTCAAATATAAAGGACTCTCCTTCAGTTTCTTTCAATTGTTACGTTTTCTTTGCAATGAATAAAGAAATCAAAGACAAACAATCACTTTGATGATCAATATATTTTCCTTTTCTTTTTTTTTTTAAATAACTGCATACTTTCATAAAGCACACTTGGTGCAAAAAAAGTGTAATAAAGTACCAACTAAACATTTAGCATATCATTTCGAATCCCAGTGTGCAGAAAATCTACCTGACCAGGAATAGCAGGTCGTTGAGCCCTGCTGCCAGTTGCAATCAATATGTGTTTTGCAGAATAGCTCAATTTAGTGCCATCCAACTGTGTCACCTCGACATCATTAGGACCAACTATCTTGCCCTCTCCTTCAAAAAATTTAACCCCAGAATTCGACAATAGGCGCTTGTATATTCCATTCAATCGAACTATTTCATCCGTCTATAGAAGAAGACAAATACAAGTTAATTTCAAGTTGTAATCACCAGTTAATGAATAATAACAGGTATTTAAAATGAACTGGGGGAAAATGTTTCCGGATTGCAGACACCGAGTAAAGAATTGTAAAATAAAACCCAAAGCCAATACATATTTAACGCCTTTTTTTTTCTGTGGGGTTTTACAACAATTAGGCCAAGCAAGTAGAAGTTCACAATTGGCATATCAGTAATAATTTTGCAAGGCAACACACATCTAAATATTTCTCACAAAATGATATTTCAATCACATGGCATTAGGTTGGGTGAAATTTACAACTCAAACTCTATTCTAACCAACCTTCTTCTGCAAAAGTTTCTTCCAGTTGAAATCAACTTTCTCATTCACTTCCCACCCATAATTCCTGGCATCCTGCAATTGCAAAACCAATAAATTCATCAGGCCATGCCTTTTATTAATTCTTTATTAATAAGAAGAAATAAATATCAATGCAAACATAACAAACAGGTTGTCCACTGGAAATATCAAAGTACATAGGAAAAGAAGACACACACACACAAAAATCGCAGATGCTATAGACCTCGCATTGCGATAGATTATGCAGATCAATTTGTTCGAGTGTCAACTAAATTGTTTCTGTTTGTTTTTGTCTTCCTGCTAATTCACAGAAAATCAGCTTCTAAGATCCTCCTAGATGCTTGAGTTATGGATTCACCAGACTATTTAACATCAACTATAAATAGTTATGTGTATGTCATATTCTCACCTCAATTTCACCACCAAAAGACGCTCCATACACCAAAATCTTTTTGGGAACACAACCACGAATGACACATCTGAAAACCACACGTCCAAACATAAACCCGTATAAGGAACTTGAAATTTCATAAGTTTTAATAGTCGCGGAAATGTGGCAGACCACCAAAGAAAACATTGAATTTGCTAATGTACATACGTTCCACCCACTCCTCCAATTACTTCTGAGCTGACAGGATGAAATGGAAGCTCGCATATCCCAACCTATGAAATCAAATGAAATGAACCCATGATATGCTCCTCTATCAGAAAAAGGCAAGCAAAGTACAGGGAAAACATAATCGACGAAAATGTTGTTTGGGTTGAGCATCATGAATGTACCTTAGCTCCGAAATTAGCTGAAAATCTGGAGGCACGGACACCACCGCTGCCGGCCCCAATAACAAACAAGTCGAAGTCGTAGTGGGCCTCTTGTTCATTAGGTTGGTTCACCTCACCATCAATTAGCATCTTCCTCGACATGATTACAGAGTAAATCCAACTGAATCTACAGCAACCACAATATCATCATCTTCATCATAAAAATATAAAACTAATACCAAGGAATCGTACGGAGGGGAAAGGCTATCATTCTGTTTGGCAGCTGAGAAGGTGGAGGAACCAATATAAAAAGAAACAATTTTTTTTTGAATCTGAAGGAGTTTTTGATTTTAACAAAATCAAAACACGACCCAACTTACCCAATAAAATTCCCAGCTAATGAAAAGCAAAATTAACAGAGTCCAAATAAAAAGGCGGTGAAAAGCATGAACCTTCATCACCAAGAACGAAAAAAACTCACACACATAAACATACATAATCAACATAGGTTAATAATAATAATAAGCAGAACAATTTTGCGGGGAAAATAAAGAAATGAGAGATGGATCGTACCGGAGAGAAGTTGGAGATGGCGATGCGACTGGTGTGGCTTGGCTTCTTCTGGGGTTCGGACCGGGAGAGAGAGAGAGAGAGAGAGAGAGAAGGTTAAGCAACGATATAGGAGGAATGGATGGGAGGGTGATTGTTCTTGTTTGCAGAGAGTCCGAGTGAATCGCGTCGCCGTTTAGTTGAAAGGAAGGAGCTGGATCTTGGGTTATAAATATTCTCAGTTGCCATATTTAGTGGTGAGCAGTAGCTTTATATAAGAATTTTCCGACCTTTTTTCTTGCTCTCAAAGCCACCGTATTCTTCCTATTCAATTTGTTTTCTAAAAAATATAAACACATATTATATTTTTGTCTGACTTTTTTTTTTATCAGATTTTGTCCGATTATATTCCTAGTTTCAATGCTGAGACTTTTTTTTAAAAAAAAATTAAAAATGTTTTATATAATCGACTTAACCACACGTTCCTTACTTAATTTTTCGTGACTTAATCCATTTAGTTTTATAATTATAGTTTGGTATAAAACTACCAAATTCGTGATAAAACCAGATGAAACATAAGTTAATACTCTTATTTGAGCTAAAATCACCACAGATGAATTTAGATGATTTTCACGCTCTTGTCACCAATTTTTTGAAATAAATCAATTTTTACACATTATTTATAACCTCACAGACTACCATTTATTCTTGGCTATTAATGTGATTCAACAAATAAAAACAATGAAGAAAATTAAAGAGATGCGTATAAAAATGGAAAAAGGATATATTGTTTTAGCCATTTCCTTTTAAAAAAATTTAAAATAAAAAAAAACATATTGAAGTGGGGGGTAGAGTTGAAAAATCAAAGGAGATTACTAAAAATTGATGGTTTGACACGTATCTATTTTCCGAAATCCAGGTCGCATGTGGATGCGTTGTGACCTTGTCTTTCTTTGTGGTCCGGCCTTCAACTCCAATAAAGTTGAAGAAATAATAATACACAAAAGAATAAGGAAAAAGGTGTTTGGATTTTGCATCTTAAACACTTCATCAAACCTCAATATTAATAATATTAATAGTTTTCGACAAAAATTCTGTAGTAAATCAATAAGTATCATTGATATTCATTGATTTTTCTATATTTCATCGATATAAGGTGAACTTTGCATTTCAACTTTATTTCTATATCAAATCTTGATTTTTAGGATATTTTGACAAAAATACAATTTCGTGTATATTTTAAAAATTGAATACTATTGGTCTTTAGATCTCAAATTAATCTGAACATTAAATTAATCGAAATATTCTTAAATACTTGGATTTAGAAGAAAAAAAAAGGTTTAAAATTTGGATTAAAGTATTTGGATGCTCATGAATGGTCAAAATATGGAATGTATTAGAGTCCGTTACCTGTCAACATTCATCGCAACCCACAAACCACAAAACGATACTTGCTTTCTTCTACATCGCATCAATAACAATCAACATTATTTACTCCTACTTAGAATTTCATTTAACCAACAAATTAAATTCTGTAGACTAAACGATTAATATTTAGAAATTTTTCGTGTACTCAGAACACGAATCTATACACTAGGTTTCAAGCAACATTATCAGCATAGTTTGTGATGGCTATAAACTCATGGGTCAAGTTGTACATTTTGCTATAAATGTGCGGACGAAAAAGTAAAACTAAGATAATCAGGACCGCCACAAAGAGTGACAAGACCATCTTCTTTTTTATAATTTCTTCTTTAGAATGGAATGGAAGGGAACACTTTTTGGCATATGATAAGGACAATGATGCGTGGTGAAGGTGTCCCATTTCTATTTTAAACCGCTTAAAATTCTCAATGGAACATGTTCATTGTCACTATATTGTTTTCTTATAGTAATATTCTGTCATTTGTAAGTTTTTCTTCACATAACATGATATTATTGGATTCTAATGACACGTAGCGGTAAACACGTTCCATACAAGTTGCTCTCCTCAATAGATCGTACCTGTTATTGTCAACTTGCATAAAGAGTCGAGGACAGTTAACTTGCAAAATGTGATGACATTGAGGCCCTGAGGAGGACCACTTTTGATTTGAGTACGATTGCTTCAGTGTACGGGACTGCAGAACTGAAAATCCCTAAGCATATAAAGGGCTAGCGGAGGTTGGAACAGGTGATGTCACTAAGAGAGTTATCTTTTGCTCCTTTTGCAACAGTCATTATTACTAATTGTATAAGGGTCACAAATTGACACACAATTTTAAATAAGTATTTGTGCATGTTTCGAACTATGATTTACAGAGATGAAGGAGAACGTAGTATATTTTCCGGTGAAGAAGTCGTCGAGCAATGAAAATACACATTCAAATGTTCAAGACAGAACGCATGCAGTTAATTGAGCTCATGGTTTATGTAGAGGAGAGATTAGGAAGGTGGCAATTTTTACCACCGATTTTATTCATGTTAAAAAATTACGAAGTTTTCCAGTATGCTCCGGAATTTTTAGTTATTAGATCCATAGAAAAAAATACAATTATCAAAATCTAACGACTAAAGACACCGGAGCATAAGGCACCGTGGGGGTACAATATAACTCTAGGGCAAATTACCACCAATTGCAGTTGAGCCATAGATTGGGAAGTCTCTGTGGAGCTTTGGCAAATCTGGAACCAAAGCTTAAGCTGTAAGTCTTGGATCTTAGGCATCCCTCCTCAAGATTTTTCTGTATTAACTCAGAATTAGATACCTGAACATGGTGCCAAAACACTCTTTTTTTATAACCTATTTGGCTATTTCTTCAAGACTTCCCCCAAACCTCTCCCGGCTTATATATCACTTCACATCGAGAGGGTTCGAGGAAGCGAAGATTTCACCAGACACTTGTTTTACGATACAATCAAGTTACATGTTACAATATCAGCATGCACAGTTAAAAACAGAATTTCCAAAGCACTTTGCCTTGGTTGCAATCTTTCTCACACCTGTTTCGTTGTGAGAGGATCGAGAACTGACAGACGATAAATGTATTCTGTCCATTATGTTGATCTGAGGAGCCTCGAGAATTGCCTTGGGCATGTTCAACGCGAATTGCATCCCCCAAATAGAGAGTGGCCTCATGTATATTAGAGATCTGAAGTGGCCGTCCATCGTCCATCCTTCAGGCGTCTGGAAAGCGTATCTGTAGGTAGTAGAACCAAAATAATAACTTTGTTAATACTAAAACATGACAACAAAAAGGGAGAGTACGGAATATGACAAAAAAATTCGCGATATTATTTGTCCTCCGCAAAAGTCAAGTCAGACATGATGCTGAATAACTCAACAGCATAGCAAGTTTGCCTGAGTAACTTAATTTGCCGGAGGAAAAAAAAAATCAACTTAAAAACTAGAAACCATGAGTTTTTCAATGCACATGACATGAATAAAGAGTCGGATCACATTAACAATAGTCTATAGGTTACTCTAAATAATGTAAGTATAAGTTCTACTTACCCAAAGCCATCTTCAGACCAGCCGGCAATAAAAATACCTTCAGCAGTAGCGAATGCCTCTTTCTCCTTTCCAGCAAGAATCATCAGAGCAGCCACCCCATATGTGACACCAGTCCATATTTCACGTGACTGCATGCAAGATTCATCCACCTTCCCGTTGGGATGCATTCCATTTACGGCACCCATTTTTCCTCCTTTAACTTTCATGACATTGAAATCATAGATTTTCTGCAGAGAGCTTTCGACTTTAAAATCATCAAAAAGTGAAGGTAAACCAGAAGATGCCGTATACCACTGCCCAGCCAGTTGATCTGCTTGTATAGACTTACTGTTACTACTTGATCCACTATCGTAATTAAAATAAGAACCATTCCACAATTTTTCCTCAAAAGATGGTTTTGCCTTTAAAAATTTGGTTTTGCACCATTCAGCAAAGGCCTTGTCGCCTAGTTGAAGGGCCATTGCGGCAGCTGCTTGCAGTGCAGCAAGCCACAAGCACCCACAGTAAGCACTTACTCCATGAACTGTCCAAGCATCGTAGGTCTGATCAGGGAAACCATCATTTTCAATGAGACCATCATTGTCCCGGTCAAATTGTTCCATGTACTCCATTGCAGCACGAACAGCAGGCCAAACATCTACTCCAAATGACATATCCCCTGTTGCAGAAAAATCTCTATACACCTGAAGCACAAACTTTGGGTTCAAATCCTTCCACTTACTAGTATCATGAATATTATATGCATTCATTTCGTTCCAAGGATCATGTGTTCCCAGATCATGAGGAACAGCTCCTCTAACCTTACGAATTCCCCAGTTACCCTCCGCAAGAAACTTTACTTTTCTTCCATCTTCTGATAAGACGGCTTTTGCAAAGTCCCTTTGAATATTAAGTTCAATTTTGGGAAACAGCTCGAGAAGGGCAAATGATGCATAAAAGTGTACGTCATATGTGTTCCACATGATATATTCCACTCCTTCCAGATAGAGGAACCTCCCAACATCTTCATTGGCATTTTGTGGGTCCAAATGTACACTCCCTTGGCAACCAGTTGCAGTGTGCTCAACAACTGCGTTGTGATTGCTATTTACTTCAGCTTCACTAACCTTAACATCTGTATTTTCAACATTTGTCAATTGGTGTCGATTGTCTGTAATGTTTGTTGCTGGCAAGGGAGAATCTGTACGAATCAATCACAGTTATAACTCGTTTCTCAGTTTTACGGTAAAATTAGCCAAAGGGAAAGGAAATATTTAACAAAAAAGTGCACATTCGGATTAGAGCTAGTGTCCACATGAAAAACTTTCTTAGATGCTATTTCCAGATGTGAGATATCAAGGAAATTAGGATTAGATAAATACCGATCCAAACTGTCCCACCAGCCACCAAAAAGTAGAGCTCATTGAATAATGTGAACTTGTACCTGCAAACATTTTGTGAAGTATTAGCTACAAGATCGATGAACCAAGTTCATAGCTAATCATTGACAGGTGAACATAGCAAAGTAACTTCTCCATGTTTACTCAATGGATTATTTGTTGGGGAGTTTCTATTTGTAATGGAAATGAGCATATATGATGCATTGACTACAATATTTGCAGAGACCATTGAAACTGGACCAATCATTCGAGTGAGCTCAAAACAGCTTTCAGTGGACACGGTTGTGGGCCGTTCGTTGAGAATAATAAGGAAGGTATCTAACATCACAATCTCTAAAGAAATGAGATGCAAAACCAACTCCAATGTTTGAGGTGGACAGCGTTATCCATTATAACAAACCAAAGGGCACATATCGCGCACACACATGCAAACATCTTTCTTTACGTAAGCCGTTCTTTATGCGAACCGGTGAACTTATTTTTCAAAACTTTTAAGAATTGACAACGCTACTCTAAACTTAAGCTCAGAATTCTCCGGCAGGGTATTTTTAGGCAAATTCACCAACTTAGGAAACCAATTTATTATCCGATGGAACATTATGATTTAACAAAGAACAATCACAGTTAATGCTTCCATTCTTACCATTCTGGTAATGTTTCATCCCTGAGGATAGGGCTTTGCCACCTTTCAATATCTTCTTCCCATCGCTTATAATCTGTCCAGATTTCAAAAGTGATCAGGACCCATCACATATACTGCACCCATTGTTAAACAAGAAAAAGTACGCCAAAAACTAAATCTAGTGAATATTAACAGATTAGTGCCTTGATGAAAAGGTCATAATACAGACAGAGAGATACATACTTGTCAGCGCATCATGCACCAAGTCCTGAGCTGCCCTTTCAGAGGTCCCATAAAATTTTGTGTACCTCCTGCAGCAAAATTAAAAATTCAAATAACCCAAAATGCACATCACTAGTATTGCGGTCACTCTCTAGAATACAATTCTCAAAGGCATTCATTTGTAAATCATAAAGGTACAGTACTGCTAAATATGCATCATTTTGAAGCAGCTTTTCGTGTGTAAATTACAATAAGCTTACCTATGGTATGAGCTTCCCTTCAAAAATTTTACTTTTGGAGATGACCATGATAGGCCAAATGCAACAGTGCACTTCCCATGAGGTTCCACCCAAGCAGTAGCTGCTACTGCAGCACAGAGTGTTTCTCCAGGTGATGAAGACATGCATGGTCCAGAATTGAAATTATCACGATCAAATTGCCCATCCTGAAAAGAAAGAGAAGGGGGTTAAGGAAAGGAAAAAAATTCACTCTGTAAAACAATGGAAGGAACACCATGGCAAAATCCAAGTAGAATTATTCTCAAAATTTGAACTTGATCCACCAGGTTGCTGAATGACAGCATTTGCTGGATAGGACAGCAAATTGATTCGGCTAAATAGAAAAATGACGCACCTAGCATTATGTTACACAATCAAAAACAACAAGGTGCACAGAATTGAGAAAGCAAACCACAGATTTAATACCTGCACCATTTTATTCCACATTTCTTTCGCCGTAGTGGTACTTCCTTCAGATAACCCAAAACATGGCAACACACTCACGCTTACATTTTGAGTTTCACACGCAGCTATTCCAAATGTAACAGGAGGATTCCCTTTTGCAGTCCTGCAACATAGGCATAGTTGTTATAAACAGTTAAAATCAACTGTAACGGGTTAAAAGTTTAAAAATAGTAAATGACAACAACTCCCAAAATCACAGAGTGATAACTTAATAATTTAGTTCAGGTTACCAAGAACCATAAGAATATAAAGCTCATTATTTTGAACAAACTAAGAGGAGTTAAAAACAGAATTTGTAAAAAAATTCCTATGGTTAAACAAAAACAAGAACAGGTATCAAATAAGGTGATCACAAGCACACACTTTCAATGTTAACAAATATGGAGACCCCAAATACCAATTATGAATTTTCCACAGCACTTATTGTTGATGACTGGAAAAGACTTGCTAGTTGTAAAAATAGGAGAAAGCGGAACTCAAAAAGGTAAGAATTAGCATTTAACATATCAATTCCAATAAATTAGTAAATATGTTTTACTCTTACCAGACGATCAATCTATCTAAAATCTTTAAATATATCTGCTTAAATGCTCCCATCACATCTGTCCATACTTCTTTATTTGTGCTTTTTATTTCATTTCCTGATATTTTTACAAGGAATTTTGATTTTAAGTTCACAGTCAAGCAGAAGCATCTTATTTTTCCTAATGGTTGACTTCTTTCACTTGTTTGGGGTTGTTTGAACACTATGTCTTCATTTTGGCCTAGAAAACAGTGTATTGGCAGAGAAATCTGCAAACCAACTGTCAAATAAATGTAATAAGGTTTGGTGACTTGCTTGTGATGTAGAAGTACACCAGAGACTCCATCTTCGCCACTGTCAAAGCAGAGAAGTAAGTTAGAATATGTTAAAAACACAGTATTAGTATAGTCGTCAACTAGCCATACAACATCCACCAAATTTACTCACATAAATGGTTCATTCACATGATCGCCTGACAAGTGTGAGACTCCTCCAATTGAATTCTACACCCAGAAAAGCAATAATTACTAAATATCCAAGAATCTTTGAAATGCTCGGAAACCATTCCAATCGAAAAATATAACCTTACCGCCCATGTAAATAGGAGGCTGACTTTTGCTCTTTCTTTTCCAGTGTTCACCAACTGTATCAGAAAGAAGACTCTTATAAACAAATCACATCATAGAAAATTATATTGAAATTCTTGTGTAAGATCCTTATGTTAACACTTGTCTAATATAGAAAGAGCTCATGGAACAATGAACTTTTTCATCTGTACATATCTGGTATCAAGTTGAATGAGCCTACCGTGTAAACAAAAACGGCTGTAGGAAGACTACTTTCTCTATAATTATGAGGAATGAATGGTGATATTTGCCGACAAGAAATTTTCAATTCTGGGTCAGGTTCACCTAAAATGAAACATAATACAACCCAAATTGAAACAGCAGCTCAGAGGGCAAATTACGTGATCAATGGCTAAAAGGAAGGAAAGAAGAATGATACCATCATATATGGTCCATGCCCTTGGAAATAGTGCATGGTATGTTGAATGCTGGCCACCCAAGTTCCATCCCCATGATGATATACCCTGATCATCAGCTTTTCTGTGAAAACAGTCAAATTAAATCAAATGTCAATAATCAGGACATTTCAAATACTATAGGTAAATTTAGAGCTACAAAAATAGTTAAACCAAGTTCATGCACTACTCATCAAAGTCCTCGTAGCCATCAACAAAACTGAAAAGTGATATGCATTAATACAAATGAGACACCCTCTGATAATACAAACTAGCTACACTCCAACGATAGTCCAGTTACAATGAAATATTGCCTAGTGTAACAATAAAGTCTATTGTTCTTTGATGCTTCAATAATTTCTTATTCTCTATAAATTTTGGTACTTATAATGTTCCTGAAGAAGTGTCACAGCAGACCACTAGACCTGGTACCCAAGGAGCATTTGCCAGTTAGACTTCTTAGATTCCCCTTGATGCCATAAAAGGAAGACAAAATTTTACATACGGTCCCACAAGCTTGGTCTTGACTTGCAGTCACCAAACGTAAAAAGCATGAAGAATTGTATAGGTATGATAAATTCATCATTTGGTGGTAAGAAATTGTAATTATTACAGAAGATGGTTTCTTAACTTAACGACTACCCTCTTACCCTAATCCTTCATGATGACCGGGGGCCAAGACTGATGCATAATTTTTATTCGTTCCTTCTCTAGATATAAAAATCTGCAATATCACATAAATCTCTTAGTCAGAATTACAACATTACGAAAAGTAAATAGGACAAAAGAAATGAGCTCTATCTCTAGAAATAACTAATAAAATATTAATATTCACTTCTCCTGTACATTATACAAAATAATGCATAAACATTCCTCAGCTAAATACAGTGTCACTGTGTCAGTAACAGATTGGAGTTGCAAAGAGCGGCCAAACTGAACTGTACACAGTTAGACAGCATCCCAGAGATACTAAAGTTTTGAGATGCCATCAAGCCTTAAACGCAGATCCTTTCATAATTTTCACAACACCATCACACATCATCCAAACTTTCATTTTGTATTAAATTCAAGACCACCTTATCAAATGTTTGTATGAACTACATCTCAGTAACAACCATGAGCACGTAAATTGAAGTTTCCTTGTCCACTGCTCTTGAATGTATTACAAAGATGTCCTCTTTCTAGCCATATAGCAACATCACAATCTCCAATTCTCCATATGGTCTCGAGACACTATAACATGACAAGTAAACTTACAGGCAGAAAACAAAAGTCTGATTTTCGCTGACAAGAGATTTTATTCTAGTTTTTGGATTGATGTGGAATGTGCCTCCACCAGAATTGTAAACAATTGGGATTGCAAGAAGACCACATAACCAACTAAACAAATCGATGGAAGTAGGGGTGGACAACGGATGGGTTGGCTTGGGTTATGCACCAATCCATTGGCCAATCTAAGGATACCGGGTTGGTGATTCTAGGAAACCAGTGCAAGCCAATAAAATTGGATGCCCGACACACCCAGACCAATCGTTTGCGGGTTGGGTTGAGAGGGTTTATTGGGTTTCACAACTGCGAGGAGGGACTGACTGAGATATACCAAAGAGAAGTGTGTGAGGGAGTTAGAGGGAGTGGCTGTGGCTGAATTTGGATGCTCAGAAGCTTGGAGCAGCAACAAAATTCCAGAGTGGGGCTTTGCAATTTAGCGGTGGTGGCAACTGATAAAGAGAACAAAAATAGAAGGATTTAGAAGGTGAAGGGTTTCAAATGTCAAATGGTCCAGAGGTGTTAAAGGGCCAGAACATGTTTCTAGAGTTAGTAATAGCAAATCAAATGAAGTCATGCATACGGTAAACCCTTTTATTAAACATGACGTGGGTGGGTTGAGTTTCAACTGGTACATAGTGTTGCAAATCGGTTTCAAACTTCCCCATCTGGTGGGCGGGTTGCGACCTGATATTAAGGTTTGAAAGTGTAGAACCGACCCAACCTGAATTTTATTGGTTGGGTTGGTTGGTGTGGGCGGTTAACCGATTAAAATGTCCACTCCTAGAGGGAAGAAAACAAATAGACTACCTAATTCACATATGCAATTACTAGGGTGATGATTAAGCACTGAATACTGAATCTCTAGCACTTCAAATTTTAAACCTGGAAACCTTTGGAACTCAATTGTAAGTATTGGCTTCAGTTCATAATTAAAACGAGCTCTAAGTATGTTAATATTAAGAAAGAAATGGATACTACAGTGGATGTGGTTGTGGAGTTGAGGATGGTCTTGCCAATTGCAATGACAGGGAACAGTTTGGATTTGGTTGGATTTGCATATACTGAACTTGAGGTGGTAACTATGGTGATAGAACCCGTATCTGTGGTGATTGTTGCAGGTTGCAACAATGGTAATAAGGTGGGTTCGAGCGACAATATCAAAAGTGATGCGGGTGCCAATTTTGATATAGGTAGTGTGGAAACTGAGCAAACTTTAAACTCAGAAGCAATGATAGTGGTAAAATCTACATAAATGACATAAATGATGATGGTAATGTAATCAGGCTAGCCTGAGGTCAATAAATAATATAAATGAAACTTACAATATCAACACATGCGTAGCAAATACGTTACGAAGAAGCAAAGACAACATTAAATTACAACTATATAAGATCAAGGGTAGAGATTTTACAGAGAACTGATTGGCCATGACAGGAGAACCTTTGCAGATACCAGGAATGATTTGCCATTGCCTGAACTCGCCTCTAAAACCTCTAGATATGCTGCCACTTCTGTAATACATGTAGATAATTGCTCGCCATTAGATTAACAAAAATAATAGTCCATAGAACTCAGGTAACCTATTCATTCGCAACATACCCCATCCCTCCAAGTGGAACCCCCTGAGATGCAGATGGCTTGCAACTTTCTCGAGTAAAAGGATCAATAGGTGCTTTCTGCATGGATAAAAAAATTTGCAGCCAAGTTTCAACAACCTTTGTAAAGACATATTTCACCCATTCATTTGACAGGTGGGTATAAATCATACAAATACCAGTTGTAAAGGACCAAAAAGGAAAATGACTTCTATATCTAGAAGATTGAGATAATTTACCCTTCCGTGAGAAGCCTCTTCCCTGATGTATGACCACAGGCGTATACCTAACCGAACCTAGTATTAAAATTGTCCACACTAGTCAGAGAAAGATAACATGTGCAGGGGATACTGGGAATTGGGTGAAAATAGAAAAGCTCCAAACATGAGAATGCACAGGACATATTTATTAGTCAACGACAATAAAGAAAACAACCCGCTTACCATCTTTATCGCTTCCCTAAATGTAACACTAAATTCTCTGAGAAGATTAGCATGGCTGTTTAACTTCTTCCTCCAGGCATGTTCTGGGGGGGCAGCACTATCAAAATCAAACTATACAAAAGTAACAAGAAAAATAATCAGTTTGAATGAACTAAACAACATGGCCCCCTCAAAAGGTTGAAAGAACCACAAAAGATAATAGCCCAAAATCAGTTTGCCTGCTAACACAGTAAGAAATATGCTAAACAAAATTCACAGAGAACACGAGAATTGTTTATTTTTTGAATAAGGGTTCATGAAGTAGATACAATAGATTAGCAACTAATAACCCGAAATCCACCAACGGTAACCGACACAAATGTCGAATTAAGACACAAAATATCGAATCACGATACAGACGTAGGATTCCAGGCATGTCATGTTCTCACAATATAGAAAACCAGAAAATAAATAAAAAAAGATAAAAACCATTCAAATTAAGCATGAATTTTAGTAGGAAATCCTACAGGTTAAGCAGTGTAGAACTAACACTTGATAAACCGCAGAACTTTAAGTTTTAACATGGCACGGATTTTGATTCGCTAGATATGCAAGACGAGCTATTTGATTAAACTACGTTAACAAATAAATTGTTTCCATAGCTAATTAATATTCCCACTGCTTACTCCAGATCCTTGGAAGTTCAAAAACTTTTGAAGAATATGCAAATGAAATCACCAAATAAATTGCATTGCATACATTAGACAACAGGGTTTAGGATTGAAAGGCACTTGAATTTGACTATCATCATTGAAACCAAACATATAGCAATGATCTCTGACTTTACTAAGTAAATTCTAGAGTTAAAGGAAGTTAAGGAACTCATATTTGCTTGTTTTCTTGCCACCTCTTACATTTTCTCAGCAACCAAACACAACCCAAATCAACAACACAAACAAATAGAGAGAGAGAGAGAGAGAAAAAAAAAAACCAACCAGGTGCAAAGTGTTTTTGCTGATATACTCCTCAGGCGGCCATGAATTCTTTCTACAATGGAACAAATGCCCACTAACCATGTTGACTAATTCTCAGCAGCAGGTATCAATTCAACTCCTAATGAATCAAAGCCAAAGCCTCCCAGATTTGATGTAAGGGAAGCCCCAAACCGAAACCTTCCTTCGCCTCCAAACAACGACACCGACCGCCGCCGGAATCTTATCCAAGCTTACACCAACAGCCAAGCAAGCTGAAAGCTTTTTTGTCTCAGACCCAAAAGATCTTAAATTTGAACGAAAACCCAGAGGCAGAGGCAGGCCGGAGCTGGAGGTGGAGGTCCACCGAATCGGAAACCCAGAATCCAAGCACTTTTCTCGATTCGGAAACCCAATTAAAAGAAAGAGGCAAATTGACAGTGATTGGATTGGATTGGATTGGATTGGAAAGCGATTAGAGGTGGTGGGGGGGTGTTTGTCGTGGAGAGCAGGTCGGCCGTCTGTCAACTCAGAAACTCCAAATGCCTGGTGTTTACGACTACGTGTCCCAGATCGCCAGGTGCAGCTCGCTCTCTCTCTCTCTCTCTCTCTCTCTCTCTGTGTGCTGTCCTGCTGTTTCTTTACGACTTGCGGCAAGAAAGGGGCTCGTCCGTGAAAAGCCGAAAGCTTTCGTAGCTTGTATTCTAATTTGCTACCCGAAATTTACAGCAATTCAAAACCAACAGCGAAGAAATACTAGAAAGTGAAAGTAAAAGAAAAGAAATCATTTTTTATTTATTTATTTGTTGTTGCTATTCTGATTCAGAATTTCATAATCCGCCCACTATGACATGATACAACTTTTTCTTTTCTTTTCTGTTTTTTTTTTGTTAAATTAGGATGGAACCCGTTATAAGCATTCATTTAGATATACTTTTAAAATGACTAAAAGTACTTTTAGATAAAATATTTTTGAACTCCAAAAGCACTTGAAGTGTTTTCTACAAAAAGCATCAGTTATGTGCTTCTTCCAGAAAGCACTTTAAGTATTTTTCTAGAATTTACTTGTATGTTTACTGAAGATTGGATATAAAAAATATTTTTCACCAAAAACGTTTTTGTCATTTTAAAAGCACATTCAAACGAGCTCTAAAACCCTTAACATTTCTACTAATAAGTACCTATCAATCTCAAATTTGTTATTGGAATATAGCTCTCATAATTATATTGTAAAAGTATGGTGATCCTTTTTTTCACTCAAATTGAAAGTTTCGACTTGTTTTTCTTTTATTGAAGTTGTCTTATCTTCTTGTACGTTTTTATCTCTACTTAATGAATATGCGTAATTCTCCTACCGAAGAAAACATTAATGTAGTTTTTGAAAAATACAAGCGATTACTCTAATTTACATATTTTCCAAAAATAAATATAATATTTGTATAAAATTTCATCTATGCTATGAAAAGTACAAGTGGAACAAACAACAACGAGAACAATAATAATAAAATAATACAGGGTGGACTTTGTCTTGGCCAAAAATAAGGAGGTGCATATTCTATTAGAGTGTAAAAGAGTCATGGAAGGTGTGCTAGGACTCACTAAATGGTCGGATCAAATGGGCGATTGGCATTTTAGTCAGTCAATATCCAACTACCAATATTAAGGTACCAGTCTTCTAGAGGGCCATAATCATGGAACAACCCAACATCACTTTTTACTTTTATTGTCAATTATCTTTTACTTACTTCGTGTCAAGATTTGTAAAGTCAGATCAACAAGCTTATACTGTTCAACTTAATCATTCACGTAGCTTTGCATATTTTGAGTTTTATAACGAATGATCTCGGTGCAATTAGATGTTTAATGTATCGAATAATGCATTATTCAACACGTTATTAACTAACTTGGATGACACATGTACATATAATATGAAACTATGTATTTAACTTCTGTGTAAAAAAACTACTAATGTTAATGATAAGGAGCGTGAAAAAAGCATAATAGAAAAGAAATATGACACTGATTGTTTTGAGCATTGAAAGCAAACATATTATGATCAGAAAGATTATACAAGTCACACTTTTATAACCTAGAAAAATGAGTGATCAATTTGCATGATTTGCTATAAATTTGTAAGGTATTGGGGGTGAACTAAATACGTTTCTTTGGTAATAGAAAGAATACAAGTTGTTTGCTTGACACTTGAAAAATAAAATGGAATATAATTGTTGTAGAAGTGACAACAACTCCAAAATTCTAAATGCGTAGAAAAGTATGGTGGTCAAAATTGAAAAATAGACGCAGAAAAATAAAAGTAAAGTCGGATTGTAGTAGTGTGGGACATATTGCACTTAAAATTGATTGGTACACATATTGCACAGTTAGTGACATATATGTAGCAACAATTCACGTTTGTAATAGGTGGAAATGCACATAATCTATATATCTTGGTTTTTCATTTGAAAAATCTATTACGCCTAAATTATGATTAACATTAACGTAATTGATTGATGTGCTTGTTTTATTTAGTGGCATGTTGATCGCTTTTGGCTATTTTTTTTTATCAGGTGGTAGCCAGCCGGTGCATCCTGATCCATTCATATGTTCTTTTGTATTTTGTTTATTTTATGTCGATCTCACATATTTTATTTTTTTAATACGACAATTGTTTTGTTCTGGTCGAATAATTTTTTCAATTATGTCGGATGAGGGGTCCGTACCAAAAATAAAATATCGATGGCGGTGGGTCGGTGGATTGGTAGTCCTTCTCCTGCTGATTGGACCCGTAATTTGCATGGGAGTACAGTCAGCCGCAGCTTAACCTATCCCACGATTAATTAATTAATAATTGAGTTAATAATAATTATCACTCGTCTCTCACTTAGTATGATGATATTCTTTTTTATTTATAAGTAAGAATTTTTAAGTTCGATTCGTTTGAATGACATTATTATGGTTAGCTCATTGTGAGTTTTAACTTAATATCCCACTCTTTAACGTAGATAATATCATTTGTTAAATAATAATAATAAAAGTAATAAAAATAAAATTACCACTCACCCACAAGAGACACACAGTAATAACGTG
>JAOTRO020000016.1:2090160-2102966 GCA_028566515.2 Pyracantha coccinea | reverse complement strand
TTGAGGTTTTGCTACTTGTAATCAGATCTTCTTGAGAGATTTTCTTGTTTTGTTCTTGGTGGATTTCTTATCCACTTCTGTGTAATTCCACTTTTTTAATAAAATGTTATAGTTTCTTCTCAAAAAAAAAAGAAAAAAAGATCCAGGTGATAACTAAAAGTTTTAATGTGGCAATCTCTCTTTGAGATTCATTCAGTAATGTAAACCATGCAAATTTCCGTATACGTCATTCCTTGGACCTAATAACTGTTTGCTAAAATGCTTTTGTGGTTTCAAGTGGTCATTTTTCTTTGTTCACCTTTTTCTTTTAGGTGTAGTCAACTAAACCTGCTACAGAATATTGTATGTATTCCTACTAGACGAAGGGAATAAACTGACTTTCATGTTCTTTTCTGTAGAAACACTATAGGTGCTTACAAGAAATTTGTTGCCTGTGATAAAGTTATTCTATATTGTTGGTGATATGATCTAAAAACTGTATGCTCTTTAGTCTTGGAAGTCCTCTGAGATTTTGTTGGTTACAACTCACTACAGGTTAATGCTAGTGGACAGTTTTGTGGAGTAGCAGAAATGGTGGGACCTGTAGATTTTGAGAAGGATGCTGATTACTGGCAGCAAGATAGGTGGAGTGGGCAATTTCCGGTTCAGTGGCATATTGTAAAGGATGTTCCTAACATTCGGTTCCGTCACATTCTACTTGAAAATAACGATAATAAGCCTGTCACGCACAGCCGAGATTGTCAGGAGGTAGCATATCTCTCTCCATCTTTGTCACTTTCATTAAAATTCCATTTTCATTTACAAACTAAAACAGTTTAGATTTGGTGTTCAATTATGCATGGTCAATAATTATTTGGTTTTTGTGGCCACTATGTCCCTAGAGAAGCCCTAGAATACCGGATTTGGAATCTGTGATTTTCAACTATGCATGGTCATTTATTATTTTATTTGTGATTTTAAGTTAGATCACTGTACTGGAATTTTGTATACTTCATGTTCATTCTGAAAGCATGATGTATTGCGTGACGTTTTCTTGAGTTTTATTTAGGAGTTACCTTGTCCTCTCAAAACCTTTCAAGTGGGTGGGCCATGTTGGGTTTATCTTGTCCAAATAATAAACATGCCAAGTTTGAATTGGAGTTGAGAAGGCTTATTTGAACCCATTTAGAATCTAGATGTAATTGAGCACTCTTAGGTCTTAACTAATGGGTCAACCATAAAAAATTGCTTTCCAAACTATTTTTTGTTTATCCATTATTTCTCTATGGGATAAATGTGGTCTAAAATCTCTCATTGTATGAAGTGATCAAAACATTAATCTTGTGTAGTAGACAGTTCACATGTATTGCATTCAATCTATTTCCTTCTACCTTATTGTCTTAGTTTAAGTTTGGCTCTTATGCGGATTCAGAGCTTACATCTGCCTTACATTTTATTTCTTGATGGTGAAATATTCCAGGTGAATCTCAAACAAGGTATTGAGCTGTTGAAAATTTTCAATGATTTTGATGCACGAACATCTATTATAGATGATTTTGAATTTTATGATGAGCGGGAAAAATCCTTGAAGGAAAGGAAAGTTAAACAACAAGCTAGTTCAACTACAGATGCTTCTGATTCAGTTGCCGTTGATTCTGTTAAGGAAATTTCCAGTAGTTTTGATCAAGCCCTGGAGTTGAAAGGAAGTAGTAGCAAAGTAGTAGCAGAAACTGAACATGACATTAGCTCAAAAACAGATGCTGCGTCAGTTATACTTGAACATGACTTCTCCGTGGACCAAATATCTGATAACTTATCTCAAGTATTGCAGTTGGAAGAGGGTAACAAAGAATTAGCTCTGTCATCTGAAAGCAGTAAAGGTGGAGACGACAGTGAGTCAATTGACAGGAAGGCAACAGTAATATCAACTACTGGTGCTTAGGCATTTTAGGCATGCATGCGGCGACAACAGTGTACTTTTGTGATGTTTAAGAGTAGTTCACTCACTGGCAAAGTATGAGGTAGTAATTTTGTCATCTCAAGCAGTCAGGATGCAAGCTGACTCCGTTTTTAACCTTTTTGTCTTTTCCAGAGAAATTAGGCGGTACTCTAGCGGGCGTGCCTGGCAGGAAGGCTGTTTGATTTTGTATTTGAAGCTCATTTTGTCTTTCTCCTTGTTGTAGGGTTAGAATTAGGTTGTTGGTTTTGGCGCTGTGGTGAATGCAATGCAGGTTGTATCTGTATACTATTGTCCGCCTGTCTGTCTGAGTTGCCTTTTAGTGGTTGTAATTTTAGGGTTGTCTTACTGGTTTTCTGCTGGCGGCTCGACTGGGTAACAGAGGAAGAAGAATCTGTCGTGTTACCCCTCCATTTGGATTTGGGATTGGGAGGTTGATCAATCGATAAAAGAATGAATGAATTCAGAAAATGCTTTTACTTTTACACTAGATTTCTTTCTTCATTATCTGACCCATGTCTTTTTTGTGTGTGGAGAATGCTTAAAACAAATTGAAAACTAATGAAAAGGGCTTGAAAACTTTGAGTTTTAACGATAAAGACAAAATAAAAGGTAAAGTGAATAGTATCATGATTGATTTTTTAGTGTAAAAATGTGGTTTTTCATTAAAGTGAACAGCACTGGGAGTTTTTCGTTAAAGTTCCCTAAAACAAACTCTCTGGGATTTAATGGTTTGGTCTTTGGTGATCTGGTAACATACTGAACATGTTTGATAATATGCAGCAAGTAACAATTATGCACGAATTCATGCAAAGAAAACCAACTCCATGGGTTACATCTGTTTCCTGCCAAGCAAACCATACTCCAAACAAATTCATGCAATTTGCCCAAATGGGATTTCCAGGGCACTCACTCAGTCGTACCGACTAGACTCGAGTAAAATGACTCATGGGTCCCACCACGAAGACAAGTTGAAGAAATTAGAATCCCACTAGCTGTACTTTAGGAGAACTACTTACATAACATCAGTATCTACCGCCATGTGGCGTCCTATGCTAATAAAATAAAGATGTGGACAAAAAAATTCTTACACCATTATTTCATTGAGACGGAATGCCACCGTGAGTTGATCTCCTAAGTGGAGACTCAAAACCCACCAAATCAGTAGCAAATGAACAGTTCTCAAACGGGTGAGTTAAACAGGGAGAAAATGTGGAAACCTCTCAAATCTATAGCAGCATCTGGTAACAAAAATTACATCCATAAAAAGGGTGAATACAATAGCCATTCTACTCTTCTGGTTACAGCCAAACAAACAAGTAACCTTTCCCTCCTGTATAATATATTGATTCATTCAACCCCTATACTATTATACATACATACGTACGTACATGAGTAGACAAGCAACCGATACAAACAACACTCGGTGATATTCGAACAAATACTGGCTCTGTTTCTTTTAGTTACAACATCAAAACCACAAAGCCGAGAAAAGGTCAAGGAGAACGAACACAAGTTGATACACTATTGGTTCTCCAGGGGACTCCCCCACAGCTCAAACTATTAATGTATTTGGACACTCAAGAAACTAGACGCTGAAACTTCCAATATTCGAGCAGCACCGTGACTTCTCAAAACCAGATAGCCATGTAATAAGGCTGTGCAGAACAACAAAAGAGGACCAAACTTGCTTGTACGATCCGTAATTCAAGACTGATTAACGTAAAGGACGGGGACCAACCCAGCCATTTTTCCATCCCTCCCAGGGCGTTTCTTCTTCACCTGTAATGAGTGAAAATGCACATTAGCAACAGCCATGAATACAATATCTTGCCTCACCAGCAAGCCAACATCCCTTCAAAGAGTAACTAGGGAGAAAGATTGCTCCAATGAAAATGTGATGAAGCCAATTGTTTTTTTTTTTTTTTTTGTTTTTTTGTATGGGACAGAAAAGTGTGATTTACTTGCTTCCTAGATATAGGAGTACTGAAGCACGAAAATGAATTTTCCTTTTTCTTTTTGTCTTTATTTAATCCTATTCTCTCTGTACACTTACATAAAACCAGCCATCCACTTCGTACTCTATTACAACCTCTTCTCCTGCTGTTAAATTTAGCTGCATGGACAGAAAACTCATGTCAATCACCTCCATATTTCCTTTGAAACTGCTCAAAATGTCTTACTGAAAAGACGGCAATAGTAGATACATCAAAAACAAGAAACTTAATCCAGTAAACTTATGTATCATTTCACACAAAATGCTTGCTGTAACGTTAGGAATGATACACCCTTAGGTTATAAAACACAACTTTAAGGCCAAGACTAAATCACTACGAGTTCACTTACCTCATCATCTCCACCAGCAGTGAAGTCATAAAGTGCCGTTCCATTTTGAGGATTTCCAGAAGAAGTACGGTCGTCATCTTCAGATCCAAAACTCTGGGATCCACGCCCAGCTAATGGATTCTCGAATGACTCGTATCTTTGCGTGGCAGGTGATGAGTATGGCGGAGGCTCTTCTCTAATCTGGAAAGAAATAGGAGAATTACAATTCTGACAGAATCATAAGGGGAAAAAAATAGCTAGAAGAGAGGCCACGAGCACTAACTGGAGATCCTAAACCCTCACTGAATGAAGGACCCCCTGTAGATGGATTGTTAAATCTGCTCCCGCCAGACCTCTCCTGTTACAAATGATTAATTCAACAAAAAACTAAATCCGAAATACTAGGAGATACCGAGATATAGAGTATGTTTAAGTACAAATATATAATCACCCAGTAATTTTCTGGACATCAATCAGACAATATGTTAGTTTGGGTAAAGAACATATTTGATCTTAGTTCTTATAAATCATAATTGTCAATCAACCCTTTGCGAGACACACTACGTCAGAGAATGACCCTAATCACTAATCCTCAGTTCTGATTTTCAGACACAAAAAGTACAAATTTAGAACTCAGGTGCTTCTTTTGTTTTGTTCTTGAAAAATCAAAAGCACATTTTTGTACAGATTATAACATTATACAACTGATCAAACGTTCATGTACACATTTTAACCACATATCTAGGATTGCTTACATGCCTCATATCTAGAAAATATTTTAATCAATTCTTCATGAGCTCCAATTACCATTTCATACTATGTGCACTAGCTGTGGTCCATCATACTCCACCAAAACACCGTGAACTAATAAATTTTAGTAGAATTTGACAAAATTGTCAAGCAAAAGAAATTTTACAAATTAAAAAGCTAATTGGTCCAGACTCTCCCTAATCCATTTCTCTCCCCCTCATCCATTAGTTTCCAAGACAAAAAAACCTGTCTATCAGATTAGGTTACCAAGACTATCAAGAATTGCTCAAACAGAGTTTAAGAGGCAGGGGGGTAAATGTGAAAAGTGAATAATTCAATATTACACTCCCCCAGCCTGATTCAAAAATTAAATCTTAAAGACAAAGGCTACACTTCCATGGAGTCAAGATTGTAACAATTTCATGGTATGTACATAGTCAGTACCAACAAAAAACAGAACGATAAATTTAGCAAAAATTTGCTAATGACCCTTCTTAGCATATGGTGATTACTGCAAGATCGCTTAAATTATCTTGCCACCTTTTTATTTGCCCAGTTTTTTATTGTTTAAAACTTAAGAACTAGGCACTTCATTAAAGTTCTAAAGCCTAAAAAACCAATCCTAGTACAAATGTACTATAACCTTGGCAAATGCAAACAAAGAAGTAGAAGTTTATAAAAGAAACCAAAATAAAACTTTAACTTGACCAATGCATCTCATACCGGTCGCGAACTGAAAAGTGAAGGGTAGTTCATTCCACCAAAGTGAGATGATATCGAAGTTTCAACTGATCCTGTTGATTCTGGGGAAGATGTCCCAGATGACCTCGCATCATCCTCCTACATGTCAAAAGAATAATCAGTAACAACCTCCTCATTCTATACATGAAAACTCCACCTCTATTACATTTCATGCAATGCCATCTGAGGAACGTTATGTAAAACACATACCTCGAGCTCTGAACTCTCTAAAAGGGTCTTTGCCCACAAATCATCATAACTAACCGAAGGCCTCGAGATTATGTTTTCTTCATCAACATCAGGAGCATCAGTTCCAGCACCAGCAAGAAATTCATTAACCTAACAGGAAGTAGAAGTGAAATGATCATCCATTCAAAATGGATCAAGTTATAGTTATACTGTAAGCCAACGGTGCATGCAAGTTAAATACAAAATTAATGATAATACAGCCCAAATTCCTATTTTCTATATGAAGAGCTTGAATCAGTACTTAAAAGCTCTGAAAAATATCATTTAGCTGACAAATACACATGGATCGTACTACAGGAAAAGGGATATCCTTACGAAGCTTAGACAAGGATGCCCAGAAAAGCTAGGAATAAAATTATGTGCCACAATGAAGTACTGGTTTGGTACTGAGGTGCTTTCATAAAAAGTGGGTATCAAAAAAAGCTGAGCTCAAAAAGGTGTTTGGTAAACACTTAAAAACAGCTTATTTTCACAGTTTTGGGTGAAAAAAAGCTGAAACTTGAAGCAGCAAAAATGAGCTTATTCTCACAACACAACAGAAACAGTTTTTTTTCAAGCAATACCAAACTAGCCCCAAGTGGGGTCGGTTTTATGAATCCTAGAACGTCATTGCGCTCCGTTTTTTTGTTGTCTTCCGTTAGCACCAAATACTCCATGTCTTTTCTTAAAAGTCTCTTTTCCTAGGTCTTCCTCTACCCCTTTTGCCTTGAGCTTCTGTCTCATAATCGCATTTTCTAATTGGAGCATCTGTAGGTCTTCAGTTCCATAGCCTTTTGTTAGCAAATTTTTCAAAGGTGAGGCAAGGCTGTTTTGTTCCAGAAAGCGAGGCTTACTCGAGACATGAATTATTTAATTCAAAAGTTTTTATGTAATATCAATAATAAAAAAGAGAGTGCCAAATAGAAAAGAGAACTAGAGAGTGGTTCAGGGGATGCAGCCTTATGAGGCTGGCTTGTGTCTTTTGGAAGAAATCATGGTTTTGAAAATTTGATTTGGGGCTGAGTTGTGGGGGAAGAAGAAGCTGTTGGGGAATCTATAGGGAATAAACAAAAACTGCAACTGTTTTGCTGAAATCCAGCATGCAGAGTTCTGGTTTATAAACTCAGCATATAAATGAAACGGTTTGTTTCATAAGGGAACCCAAATTACTTAAGAACATGGTGTTATAGAGCCCTAATAACAGTAACGCAAGGAAAACAAAAACGGCATTGGTTTCACTGTCTTCTTTGCATGGGTTTTATGTCAGCTGCCATTGCAGACTGTGCAAGTTACAGTGCCTCGCGCCCTGCAATCTGCTATACAGCACAACGCCTGAGGCGATTTACTGATAACTTGTTTTGACCTGCGCCTCAGAAACGCCATTCAAAATACTGATTGTTACTTGATACCTCTAGTTGTATTAATTTCCGAGTTTCTTGACTGAAAAACAACTGAGTTCCAATGCCAAGACATGAATATCGGTTTCACTTGGTTGAATGTTTTGCAAGTCTCTATTCAAGTTTTAATGTTGTGTATTTATTTTAGTTAAGAAATAACCTAGATATGTCTTTAGTTGAGGTTCATGAATATTAGATTATCAATTTTGGTTGTTTGAGGAATTCATAATGGCAGCCATATAGGTTTATGGAGTGCAAGGATCGAAAAAATCGTAGTGCAATAATTTTGCCTCACTCCTTTCTCCCCTCAATGGTGGCAAAGAAGTTAAGAAATGCAGCTGATGAGGTATGTATTATAGTTGATCCCACCAAGTTTAAATTCCTTGTCTGACTATTGTGTACAATTGCTCTTTCAGTTTTTGGCTATTTTATACAAGTCTTGTGTATATATATGCCATCTATAAACATATTCCAGCAAGTTATTATAACTAAAACTGGACATGTTGGCAACCCTCAAAGTTTTGATTTTTCCCAAGTCTCCATATATGTGATCGCTGACTCAATTGTGCATTGGCCACCCTAACCACACACTAATTATTTTTATTTTTATTTTGTTAACATTTAAGGACAGGTTTGAATTTTTATTGTTTTATGTTTTGAAATTTGTTACATGTAGCATATTAATAAATTTGGGATAGGATTTTGTCTTGTAAAAAGATGAGAATTAATTATACTGCAGAATTATCCTAGGCCCTTCTGTTTCCCCTTGAATTATTTCATCTGCATCTCAGTGCTGCTGCCGACTTTAACCAAACCATTTCCACAGATTAAAGAACTCCTTGGTGATTATGATGCCATTCATGTTCGTCGTGGTGATATTTTAAAGACCAGGAAGGACAGGTTTGGCGTCAACAGGACGCTGCATCCTCATGTGGATAGGGATACTCACCCAGAGTTTATTCTCCGCAGAATTGAAAAATGGGTCCCATCTGGACGAACTCTTTATATTGCTTCAAATGAGAGGACACCGGGATTTTTTTCACCTCTCTCAGTCAGGTAAGTCCTTTATAGGCATGTTCAGGTTCTGTTCACCATCTACTTTAGAGATGAAAACCAGTGTTCAATGTGCTTAAACAAACTATTTGTGTCAGACTGTCAGTTATTTCTTCTGGCTAGTTATGGTTTAACTTAATCCCTCGGGTAGTACTGAGTTTGCTATGAAGTCTAAGCACCATTGGCAGAAAATGTGTAGGGTTCAGGTTTAGTAAGTACAATGTAATTGGAAAGGTCTTATGGATTAGCTAATACTGAAGTAGTCGAGCCAAAAAACATTTGTATAAGCTTTTAAATTATTTGATACTGGAGTTTTGAACATTCATGTCCGAAAGAATAATGCGTTTGATCTGTGCATGCACTATGATCTCTGAAGTGATCTAATGCTCTCTGTCTAACAAACTTCACGTTAATCTCCTGTCACTGTTCTAGTTTTGCAAATGGAATTTCAATTTGCATGATGTCTAATACCCTAGCGTATAGGGTTTCCACCCATGCGTCCTAGTTTCGAAACTCCCCACTCCCTAAATTGTTGTAATAGTTTCAAATCCTCCCCCCCTCACATTAATAATAATAAATTTTCAAAAATATATTTATTACTATTTTTTCTAATTGTGCTGTCATTAACTTGAAGGTCCTTTTGGCTATGAAAGAACTGTTCAAGGGACACACCATCATCTCGCGGGGTCAAGGGGACCCACCCATCACGTGGCAGTATAGTATGGGCCGCTCTCTGGCTCTGATACCATGTAAAATTATCAGAGAGACAGGCCGAAGGCCCACTTCCAACAACACCGGTAGTGTTCCCAACTTGATAAAACCCCACACTTGATGGATTGTGGAGGTTACAATTACCAAGTTGGGGACAGTATCGATGTTGTTGGAAGTGGGCATTCGGCCTGTCTCTATGATAATTCTACATGGTATCAGAGCCAAGGAGCGGACCCATATTGTAATACTTTCGAATCCTCCCTCCTCACATTACAACAACAACAAAGCTTTTTCCCAATAAGTGGGGTTGGCTATATGAATCCTAGAATACCATTGCGCTCGGTTCTGTGTCACGTCTTCTGTTAGATCCAAGTGCTCTAAATCTTTTCTTAGAGTCTCTTCCAAAGTCTTCCTAGGTGTTTCTCTACCCTTTCGACCTTGAACCTTTGTTTTGTGATCGCATCTTCTAACCAGAGCGTCAATAGGCCTTATTTTCACATGTTCAAACCACCGTAACCGATTTTTTCTCATCTTTCCATCAATTTCGGCTACTCCTAGTTTACCTCGGATATCCCCATTCCTAATCTTATCCTTTCTCGTGTGCCCACATATCCAACAAAGCATTCTCATCTTTGCTACACCTATTTTATGTACGTGTTGATGCTTCATTGCCCAGCATTCTGTGCCATAAAGCATTGCCGGCCTTATTGCCGTCCTATAAAATTTTCTCTTGAGCTTCAGTGGCATACGACGGTCACATAACACGCCGGATGCACTCTTCCACTTTATCCATCCAGCTTGTAGTCTATGGTTGAGGTCTTCATCCAACTCTCCATTCTTTTGGAAGATAGATCCTAGGTAGCGAAAGCGGTTACTCTTTGGCACTTCTTGATCTCCAACCCTCACCCCTACCTCATTTGAGCCTCCATTTGCACTGAACTTGCACTCCATAAATCTCATATACATATAAAGATGCACTTGCATAAGACTAGATGTCTGGATTCCCCTCTATTTGTTTGATTGTTGATTAATTTGATTGCTTGGTTAAACTTGTTTGTGACTTGTACATTTTTGAATGACAATGAATATCTGTTTTACAAAGTATTATATTGTTTATATATTATATGTTAAAAATTTTAACGGCGTCATGCCTCAAGGCTTTTACCTAGGCGGTACTATCTATGAAACGCCTCATCCAAGCCTTCACCTTTTAAAACATTGGTTTATAATTTAGGGTGATCATTTTGTTGATCATGTTCATACTTTTCTATGTGGATATCTTGTCCGCTTTTGTATTTTTATTGGTGTAAGCTCTAAAACTTCATCTCTTGCTTTTAAAACATTGGTTTATAGTTTAGGGTGATAATTTTGTTGATCATGTTCATGCTTTTCTATTTGGATATCTTGTCTGCTTTTGTAACTTTATTGGTTTAAGCTATAAAACTTCTCTTTTTTCATCAAAGATAAGCTACAATGAGAGACAACTGAAACTAGGATAATGGTTATTGAGGGAACCTTGGACATTTTAAACACTTTGACATTAAATGTGGTCTCCCTAGAAAAGCATGGAGAGGCCTGGAAGGGTGAGGATAATGGTTATTGTTTCATGGACTTTGTTGTGGCTAGAAAAGGTTTTGGGAGATGTGGGAAGAGTTATTTAGCAGGTGTTGAGCCAACTAACTTTTTTTGTTGTCACTAACGGTATACCTGGGGGTAGATTTAAAGTGTGGCTTAGATTGGTAGAACTCCTTTTTCCTTTTCTTTAACCTTGGAGGTTGATGTCTTAACTCTTAAGTAGGTTGGTGTCCTCAATTTCCCAGATGACACCATTTATTCAGTTTGGGGGATAAGGCTAGTTTTATTGTTCTTTGGATCAGTGTTACCCATTATGCTCAAACCCGTCAGTTTTCGATCTGGGGTCGAGTGATCCTATTCGTAGGCCATCTGCTACCCTATTCCCTCAACTTAGCCTTTGTGTGGAACTCACCATTTTCTGAAATAATCGAACCAAGTTACTTTCTCAGATGAATTTTGACCAAAGTATCATATGGACTATGCCTATCACCTCCATACCCGTACCATAGTGACTAGCTAATTCCCTACCTGTTTTTGTACTGCATACTGGGATGAACCACAACCCTTGTAACAGTTCTTTGGATAATCATCTGCAATTGTGTTTCGATGGCTATCAATCATTGTCGGATTATGATTCCTTTCCTATGGGTGTTTGATCCGAAATATGTGAGTGGCGTTCCTTTTATTTGGGGTTTGCTTTGGGCGGTAAGTTGTGCTGTTTGAGTTTTTGGGATCCCTGTAGTGAGAAATGTCAGGAAACGGCTGGGGGTAGGAAAGCCCAACTCTCTATAGAGGGTTTGGGTCGTCTTGATTCAGTCTTAAGCAGTATTCCTACTAAACTTATTTCATGGCTTGTAATGTTTTTGAGACTGATCAGCATTTTTTTTATTTTGATTAAAAATCAGTGAAAAGAAATTGGCCTCAATTTATTTTTACATTATCTCTTTAGGGAAATAGTATTCCTACTTCACTTATTTCATGGCCTTGTACTGTTATTTTATATTTTTCTAACTTCTAGTTTTAAAACTTCTATGCGTGCAGTCAAAGATTGATCAACTCAAACTCATGGGCCCTGTTATTCTGAGTGGAATTCTGAAGTCACTTGACACTGTTTCAAGTTCAGAATCAGGTTTGCTCTCTTTGCAATGGATGCCTTTTAACTTATGTTCATGTGTACGTTTCACAATTAGATGGAAAGGGCAGAGTTTCAGTCTGATTGATATAGTACACTGAATCTACCCAGATGCTACTGTTAGGGACTCCAAAACTTTTGCTTATCAAGCAATTGGGTTGCTTGCACAGCGCATGCCTCAACTTTTCAGGTTGAGTACCTTCCTATTTGTTTCTTCTGTTTCCATTTTCTTTATTCCTTAACTTTGTGCATATGGTTCTTCGACGTCTCTTGCATGCTTCATATCAAAACTTATAGGGGAAAAATGTTTGGTTGCATTTTCCCTCCTTGCAGAGATAAGATTGACATGGCTGTGCGTCTTTTTGATGCATTGAAGGTGGAGGCCCAGCATTTTCGCCTCAGTATACAAGAAGCAACCAATTCCCTTGCCACTGCTTACAAGGTAATGCCACTGCTTACAAGGTAATGCCACATGCTGTGGGTCTGCTGTCCCCCAAAACGGTCTCCCCTCCATGTCTCCTTCATTTTTTGATATGTCACCACTTAATCCCAACTCAACTCTGTTAACTTTTAATGATTTACAAATTAAAATACTAAAAACTAAAAAACAAAAACAAAAACCAAGAGACCAGTTGCCACTGAAGTCCCACCCACCAAGCCTGACAGTCATCGGCTGCAACCCCTGATTCTAGTTGCCACCGCTAAATTTTTCCCTCGACTCTCTCTGAATAATCTCATCCATGGAGACTATTCAATCAACTTTCCCAAATTTTCAAATCAACCGAGAACTCGTCGAGATAACCCCATCCCCCACTGCTCCTAAATAGTCAAATTGAAAGCCATATGTATCATCCATTTTCAATTAGAGTACAACAACGTTTTTTTTTTTGAGAAGAAACGAAAGAATTTTATATAAAAGAGAGAAATTACATAAGTGGAAAAGAGATCCACCTAGAAT